>JASGXE010009139.1:0-29233 GCA_030068105.1 Sinentomon sp. SZTP_YWyxl
TTTTGATATTACTTTTCTTGATTTTTGATATTTCTTCTTGATTTTTCTTCTTTATTTTTGATATTACTTTTTTTGATTTTTCTTCTTGATTTTTGATATTACTTTTTTTGATTTTTGATATTACTTTTCTTGATTTTTGACTTTTCCTCTTGAATTTTGATATTACTTTTCTTGATTTTTGATTTTTCTTCTCGATTTTTGATATTACTTTTCTTGATTTTTGATATTTCTTCTTGATTTTTAATATTACTTTTCTTGATTTTTGATTTTTCCTCTTGATATTTGATACGTTACTTTTCTTGATTTTTGATATTGCTTTTCTTGATTTTTTTGTTTTACTTTTTTTGATTTTTCTTCTTGATTTTTGCTTTACTTTTTTTTTCTCTTGATTTTTGATTTATTTTTGATTTTTGTATCCACTTGTGTCCGACGAGAAAGATGGGTAGGCCTACCCATGTGATGATGTATGGCTACTTTGAATGAAGAGGGCTTGGAGCTTGCGGTGGGTGTTAACTTCATATTTCTGTTGGTCTGGAATTTTCAGAACATTGAACACCAGAAAAAGCATTTTTGACTTCAAATTTTCAGTGGACTATGAAGCGGACATATCTCAGCTTGAGGCACCTACATTTACGACGATCGAGAAGGGCCAACCATTGTCCATGGTCAATTTGAAATGGGATCACAAGGTCAACTTGATTGGGGAAAAGGTGTTAAATCCAATGATACACTGCTGCGATTTGTGCCTGAAACCAATTTTGATTTATGGAAGAATGGTTAGAACACTTTTGAATGGTCTGAAAATTTTTGTGATACGATTTTTTTGAAAGTTGAATCTACAATAATCTCTCATTAATTTGAGCCTGTTTTGGTGTTGCTTGAAAAAGTCACGCTCATAAATTTGTGTTGCATTGACTGAAACCACATTGATATAATCAGCATTGCATTCCTAATTTCAATCTTTCCTTGTGGGTCACCGGTCAATCTCATTTCAAACCAACCTTGGAAACCTAACTTCAATCAGGGCAATCTTTCAATCTTGTGTGAAATTGTGGACTTTGTGCAAAATTCTTCGTTGAGAAACCATTGCGGTTACATCTTCAGAGCGATTGGTCAGAAGTTGAGGTGTGGTGGCTGCAGCGCCATTTCAATCCAAGTTCAACTGTGGAAGTAATCTAACTTGCTGGGTAGGTACCTACTCGTAAGAGCAATCTCAAATTTCAGTCGATGGCAGCAACAAAAGGGTAGCTGCTTGTTTTGTGTTAACATTTTTTGAAATCTGTGGTCATTCTGGCATTGTAAAAAGTTTTGCTCAGTGTATGGCTGGGGACCAACGTAAACCAGACATTTATGATTTTTCAGTGTGTAAATGTAAAATCACACTGCAAAACTTGGAACTTATTCCAGTTTGACCTACACTCCAAAAACTGCTCAATCGTTTTGTTTAGATTCCATGCAAGCATGTCTTCTGTTACACCTGTGCAAATTCGAGAGACACAACAAAGTGCAGCCGTTGTGATGACCAGGCACTGAAAATTGAACCAGCAGGATTGGGTACTGTATTCATGTGCACTCACGGTGGGACAAAGTACGACAGCAATGGATGTCGGCGAACGTACCTATCTCAAAGAGATCTCCAGGTATGTTATGGTACTGCAGTGATGAAAACTGACCACCGTTACTTAAACCACACACAAAATTTGGTGTGGGATTTAAGTGGTCGTCTCACCCCAACATCCTGCCAGGTGGCCTCAGGATACTTCTTAGCGCATTGGCATGGGGAGTTCAGTTGCCTGAAATGCAGATGGCAGCCAAAAATCTTTTAAAAGCAGTGGTCGGCATATCTGATGAGTAAAATAGTAGGCGAAACGACCACGTCAAAAGTTAAAGCACACACTACTTGGGAACGTTTTCGGAGCGACCCGCTCCGTCGTCAACCAAAAGACGAACTTCTTTTGGTTGACGACGGAGCAGGTCGCTCCAAAAACGTTCCCAAGTAGTGTGTGTTTTAACTTTTGACGTGGTCATTTCGCCTACTATTTTACTCAGCCAAAAATCTGTTATATTTGTTGTGTTATATTTATTGCACTTTTACTTACAATCAGTGAAGATATAGCAATGGGATATTGTGAAGTTGCTGGCCAATCCTTTTGTCTAAGGCCATGCTAAATTTACTGGATTTTGACCGATAGAAAGTTTTTCTCGGTCTACATTTTTTTCATTCATGATACAGGGCTGCCAAAAATATTTGAACATGGGAGAAAAGACAGGACAGATACAGCAGTCATCCAATTTCATCACGGCATGATGCAGTTTCACCCCATGTGGAAAGCTAATGAAGACCACCAATGGCTGGGCAAATTGGGGGAAAGCTAGCGCTCAGTGGGGACAAATTCACAGTTGTAACTGTTTTTGATGATTTGGATTTGACCTTCTTCACAGCAATGATTATGCTACAGGTAACATTCTATATGCTGTAACATCCCTGTATCATAAATCACATGGGCAATAGCCCATGTGATTTAGAATGATCTATCCCCGGTTGGACCAAAATGTTTCAGTTGTGTCATTTTTTTACGTTGTTTATGGAAAAAGAACTGCAAAATGCCACTGGCCAGTTGGTTAAGAATATTTCTATCAACGATTGAAGCAACCTCTGTTATTATGCAGATGCAGAAATAAACATGCCAGTAGATACCAAAATCTAAGTCTCCTGATACATTGTTTATCTTATCCTTAGGCCCATATTCTCCACCGACATTTGCCACCTCAAAAACCGGATAGTTCTGAAAAGGAGCATCATCGGCGCACTTCGGCGGCAGACCCAAGATCAGGAGGTGGTCCAATGTTGGTGACCCACCCTGTTCCACTGAATGAACTACGGGAACTTAGGAAGAACAATCCAAACACTCCTGAACTCATAGCGAGACCTGCTACTGAGGGGCATAAGCCTCCTGCTCAGCCTCAGGTTCATAGGATAAAATCCCCTCCTGTTCATCAGCAATATTCCCAGCATGTTACAGGGCATCATGGTGTGGCAACTAGTTCCCATTCGGTGACATCAACCCCAATGGGAACACCCATGCAAGCCAGCCCAATGAGACCATCACCAATTCAAGTTGAAGCTCATAACATGCGCATGTTAGCACCTCACCATGATGTGTCAGCTGCCACAAGCCACCAAGAAATTCACCATCCAATGGGTGTGATGGCAAAACACAGCATGCCACAGCATTCGCTTGCACAGCCGGTTCCTGCACCTGCATTGCAAGCGCATCCCATGCATGGCCAACATCCTCCCGGCATTCGTATGCCACAACAGCTTCCACCAGAATACCACCACGAAAATGCCCATGGAATGATGCAGTTGGGTCATCCGGGCAGCGGAATGGCATACAACACGTCTCCATTGCACATTCCCGTAATAACATCATCACAATCCAACCTCATTACTGTGCAGATCCAGGATTCAGAGCAGGCGCATCCAACTTCCGGGCCTCCGTCTCACCCTACAGCCGAGTATCAGAATTACCAACAGATTCATCAGGCACCAATGGCTGTGCAACCATCCCCTTTCCCGCTACCGCAGCCGCAAATGTTTCCACCGCAAGCTGTCCAGCAGATGCCACCCATGCAACAGCATCAACCCATTCCGCAACAACCTACTGGTTATGCTCCAACTACTCAGCACCAAATGCAACCAAACATTTATGCACCGACTACCCAGCACCAACAACAACAACAGATTTTTGCACCAACCACCCAGAATCAGCAACCGTTCCCTGTTGCTCACCTGCCTCCAAATTTTAATGCACTGGACGTTCCACCTCATTTACGAGGTCAGTTTGAGCATCGACCAAGGGGCCCTGCTCCGTTTCAGCACCATGGCGGCCAGCCAAGAGGAGCAGTTTCTTTTGAACATCCCCGCCAGCGATTTGAAGTGCCACAACAGCCTCAATTTGAGCAGCATGTAAGGCCTCCAATGGGCCATTTTGATCCATCTGGACGACCACCATTGGATCCACAGGGACCGCGTGGTCCACCATTTGATTCTGTACCCAACCGACCAATGGTCAGAGGTGGGCCATTTGACCAGCAGCGTTTTCCTCCACAGTGGCAGCCGAGGCCTCCCAGAAGAGGCGGGCCAGGGAGGGGTTTCTTTTGAGAACCCTTCATTTTTGTCACCTCATTTTGCTATCATTTTGCAGTCATTTGTTCAGAAATTATTGCTGTGGTCCTTTCGTGGCTTTTTGTTTCTTTTTCTTATTCCTGTGTACATTGTTATTCGGTTTTGAATTGTTCCAAAATACAACCAAAATCAATCAGGAATGGAAGCTATCTGTTTATTTTGTTTGTAGTGGCTGTGTGCAGAAGTGAACATATTGTTTCCGGGGTTATTATGTTTGCAGTGGCTGTGCACGACCGAATAGTTTGTTTCCATGGTTGATATTTTGTTCGCAAAGGCTGTGCACAAGTGAATATTTTGTTTGCAGTAGCTGTGCAGAAGTGAACATTTTGATTCCAGTGTTGATATTTTTTTGCATTGGCTGTGCACAAGTGAACATTTTTCCAGGGTTGATATTTTGTGTGCAGTGGCTGTGCACATGTGAACATTTTGTTTCCGGGGTTGATATTTTGTTTGCAGTGGCTGTGCACAAGTGAACATTTTGTTCCGGGGTTGATATTATTCGTATGTTTGCGGTGGCTGTGCACGAGCGAACATTTTGTTTCCGGGGTTGATATTTTGTTTGCAGTGGCTGTGCACAAGTGAACATTTTAATTGCAGTGGCTCATGGCTGTGCACAAGTGAACATTTTGTTTCCGGAGTTGATATTATGTTTGCAGTGGCTGCGCATGAGCGAATATATTGTTTCCATGGTTGATATTTTGTTTGCAGTGGCTGTGCACAAGTGAACATTTTGTTCCGGGTTGATATTATTCGTATGTTTGCTGTGGCTGTGCACGAGCGAACATTTTGTTTCCGGGGTTGATATTTTGTTTGCAGTGGCTGTGCACAAGTGAACATTTTAATTGCAGTGGCTCATGGCTGTGCACAAGTGAACATTTTGTTTCCGGAGTTGATATTATGTTTGCAGTGGCTGCGCACGAGCGAATATATTGTTTCCATGGTTGATATTTTGTTTGCAGTGGCTGTGCACAAGTGAACATTTTGTTCCGGGGTTGATATTATTCGTATGTTTGCGGTGGCTGTGCACGAGCGAACATTTTGTTTCCGGGGTTGATATTTTGTTTGCAGTGGCTGTGCACAAGTGAACATTTTAATTGCAGTGGCTCATGGCTGTGCACAAGTGAACATTTTGTTTCCGGAGTTGATATTATGTTTGCAGTGGCTGCGCACGAGCGAATATATTGTTTCCATGGTTGATATTTTGTTTGCAGAGGCTGTGCACAAGTGAACATTTTGTTCCGGGGTTGATATTATTCGTATGTTTGCGGTGGCTGTGCACGAGCGAACATTTTGTTTCCGGGGTTGATATTTTGTTTGCAGTGGCTGTGCACAAGTGAACATTTTAATTGCAGTGGCTCATGGCTGTGCACAAGTGAACATTTTGTTTCCGGAGTTGATATTATGTTTGCAGTGGCTGCGCACGAGCGAATATATTGTTTCCATGGTTGATATTTTGTTTGCAGTGGCTGTGCACAAGTGAACATTTTGTTCCGGGGTTGATATTATTCGTATGTTTGCGGTGGCTGTGCACGAGCGAACATTTTGTTTCCGGGGTTGATATTTTGTTTCCAGTGGCTGTGCACAAGTGAACATTTTAATTGCAGTGGCTCATGGCTGTGCACAAGTGAACATTTTGTTTCCGGAGTTGATATTATGTTTGCAGTGGCTGCGCACGAGCGAATATATTGTTTCCATGGTTGATATTTTGTTTGCAGTGGCTGTGCACAAGTGAACATTTTGTTCCGGGGTTGATATTATTCGTATGTTTGCGGTGGCTGTGCACGAGCGAACATTTTGTTTCCGGGGTTGATATTTTGTTTGCAGTGGCTGTGCACAAGTGAACATTTTAATTGCAGTGGCTCATGGCTGTGCACAAGTGAACATTTTGTTTCCGGAGTTGATATTATGTTTGCAGTGGCTGCGCACGAGCGAATATATTGTTTCCATGGTTGATATTTTGTTTGCAGAGGCTGCGCACAAGTGAACATTTTTGTTTCCAGTGTTATTTTGTTTGCAGTGGCTGTGCAGTGTGCACAAGTGAACATTTTGTTTCCGGGGTTGATATTTTGTTTGCAGTGGCTGTGCACAAGTGAACATTTTGTTTCCGGGGTTGATATCATGTTTGCAGTGGCTGTGCACAAGTGGGCTATTTGGATCCACATCAACACTTTGAAACCTGCAGTTTACACTTCACACAATGCTGCAGTGGGAGAACAAGAACCAAGAAAGACATTGTGAAAAAGCAAATTTCTTTTCCTGAAAGGTGGTCTGGTAAGCATTGATGGACGAGATAATGAGTAGTGACGAGATTGAGAGTGATAGATGACTATGTTGTCTGTTGCCTGGCCAGCCTCTCTCTGCGGATGAGTGAATAAGTAATGAAAGTTGCTTCACAAAATGGAAACAGAAGCTTCAATTAATTTTTCTGTTGAAATCCGTCGAAGTAACTGCAAAGCTGCAGCTATTTGGGCAAACTGTTAAAAGGCTCCACAATGTTCTGAAGCTGGTATACCCCTCGTCTCTAAATTGACTGCTTTTGACAAGTCTTGAATCCAGGAAATTTGTCTTCTTGCTGGATTTTCTTTAATTGTTCGGAAGCAGCCAGAAGTCACACAATGCTGCTTCAGGTCATTCGTATGGAGGACGAACAACCAGACTCACTTTGTTCTCCGCATACATGGCCTGAGTTTTCTTCGTCTTATTTGTTGCGGGATTTAGGCATGGGCCTAAATCTGGCCCTGCTATAGAAGAATGCATCTTGGGTGCGACAGCACCTTTTGAAAATCACTGGGGGCGACGCCACCTGTGCCAAGTACTGCGGAACTAGCCAAGTAGCAACAAGTCACAACGAACAAGCAATGAAATGAAAAATGACCATTTTGCCCTCCAACCGTGTTGTGAACATGATGGAATGGAGGCCGAAAACATGATTTTGCTTTACTTGTATGCTGTCAGTTTTCAATTTCACCACTTCTGACTTTCATTTTGGCATCCACTTGGCTTGTGATGCGTGAGCGGCCACCCTCTTCCCTTACGCCAGAAAGAAACTGAATGGTCCCCCCAGTACCGCTCATTTCAGCATGTGGACCTTTTGTTTATTGCAGCGTAAAATTAATAAAAGTTGAGAAAGTCAAAGAAGCAAGTGGTTGGATGATGGTGGGTCTTTCTTTCTTTCTACCAGTTTCGCTAAATCTAGCTATAGTCGCCACATCAAATGAGTGTAAATATAGACATATTTACACTCCTCACTCACAAATTTGGTTGGAATGTTTTGTCCTGTTCTTGTTTTTTGTCCTATCCTTTTTTTGTTCTTGTTTTTTGTCCTATCCTTTTTTTCTTGAAGGCTGCGAGGTCTATGGTTCAGGTTTCTTTGTGAAAATGCTCCAAGGAAGTATTGCTGAGGAGCAGTTCAGTATCCATATTGTGTTGATTTTGTGGGAAAAATGCCAACATGACTCCTCATATTTGCATTGCAATAAAAAGGATGTCAAGCAGAATGGTGCTTCATAATTTCGAGTGCCTACTTCAACTTCATTGGCAAATTTTAGCATGAATTCTATTGCTTGTGTTGCCAGTATGTTCGGTTTGGTTGGTTTATGGCTTGATCGATGAAGTTCTTCCAATTGCTGCACCAATTTTCGGAAATATCGACAAAACTGAACTGAGACAAATCGAGGAGAATTGTGTGAAAAAACTATAAATTTCGAGAACTGTGCATTTGTACTCAAAAACCACTTACTTCCTTTTGATTTGTCAGGCGATTTATTTTACTCTGCCGTTAAGGGGGGGTGACCTAGATTTTTTCGTGAAAAATGAAAAATTGTCCAATTTTTTTTAATGTGTGGACCAGATGCGCTGAAATTTCTAGTTTCTGATGGTGAAAACCAAATGCAAATATCTTCAATAGAAAAAAATGGCACACGAAAGACCGGAGGTATGTTTTTATCGCTCGAGGTAAAATCAGCAGTGAAACGAAAATGTTCTCGATCTTCGACGCTGTTTTTCTCAACTTTTTCTCTTTTAAGCATTTTTTGTGTTTCGCCCCGTGTATCTCAGCCATTTTTTATGTGATCATGTTCAAATTTGGTGTACTTATGTAAAAAAAAACTATTCCAAGAAGATTGACAAGGCCATATTTGACAATTTTTGCCTCCATTCAGAGTTATTAACAAGTGAAAGGAAAAATGCTAAAAATTTACCGATTTTCTAGCGGAGTGACAGAAAATCACCTGCCACACAATTCTGGGGCCAAAAACAAGAAATCGGGCATTGTCAAAAGTTTTGGCTTGGTTTTTTACCCCTATAACTCGAATTTGGGCATTCTTACACATGGGGTTATCGCTGTGCACGGGACGGAACATCGCCTTATTTTTTACCCTAAAATGGCTACTGTGGCCAAACCAGATGAGCTACAGTGTTCAAATTTTGCACAGAAGTTGTCTAGATTGGTTCCAAAGTGTGTGCAAAATTTCAATTTGAACAAAATCGGTCAAAAAAGAAGAAAGTTTGCCGAAAGCCATTTTCAGCCAAATTTGGTATCATCGCAAACAGCAGTGCCAACAAAATAAATGACCCATGAAAAAGGGTGGTATGCTTAATTCTGGCTAATGGGTTCAGGGGTAATAAATGCAAGGTCAGCAAGTTTCTTTTCGACTTTCCATTTTGAGCTCAATGAATGGAATTGTGCTGATCATCTCACTGCCAATCCCGCAATCAACCAAAATCTGCCTTTTTTATAATCATCTTTTTATTTCATTGTCTATTTTGTTGCCATGTCTGGTTTATATCTTCACAATAATTGTGCTATGAAGGTCATCCGGAGTTCTTTTATGGTTTTACATGCATTGCTGACCTTCAAGGAACATTTTCTTTCACCTTTGCTTCTCAACCGCTCTTGAACACATACAGGGTGTTTCAGAAGAACACAGACAAATTTTCAGGTGATATTCCTCATGGCAACACAAATCAAAATCGAAGATTGTGAAAGTGGTTTCGACCACCTATTTAGATTATTCATGGGCCCCAACCCCCCAAAATTGGCCCCATTTCAGGGAACAGGGGCGAACTTTCAAAATCGACAGAGTAACCAAATGTTCAGAATTAATTCCTCATGGTGATTGGAACGATCATAATTTTTTTCTGAAAAATGAACGGATTTGCATTTCAGCCTGCACCTTATAAATCACATAGAATTAAAAAAAAAATGGATTGCATCCATAGGTTTCCACATGTGTTTGCAAATAAAATCACCCAAAAACCTGAAATGCAATTTGCTGGTTGTTTCTGAAGGATTTAACCTGCCCCATCCCCTAAATATTTGTCATGCCTTGGAAACATTGAGATTTTGATTTTTCTCCAGTAGAAAGAAGCTTCTTTTTTGTGCAAAATGCAGTGAACGTGATATCACTCATCATGGCTTCATTGGAGAGCTATGTCAACCGTATCCTTTATGACGCCAATCAATAATCTTCTGTTTTTTCTTATTATTTCATATCTATTTTTTTTGAGCAAGTTTCTGTCAGCCAACTAGTTTATTGATGGAACAATATTGAGGGAAACTTGAATGGTTGTTTAACTTTTACGAATATACTGTAAGATGCGTAATTCCCTATCTGAATGCAAGTAAAGTTCATGCAGGTTTTCACTGCCTGTCAAAAATACTGACATAATCCCCGCATTCTCAAATTTGCTGTCAATTTGATGCGTGCGACGCTTGGTCCATATCAGCCAAATAAAGTTCACGAACTCTGCTTTTTCATTAAAAAGCGCCAGCGCTATGTACTTGGTGTGCCAAAAAGAGTCTTTGCAACTTTGACGCTGCGTGAATATTACGAATCAACGGCCCATATGCAATGAAAGAGGCGCCGGCAGTTGAATGAATGGTCACCTTGGAGAACTTTATTTCGTCCGGAATTTCATGTAATTGAGAGCTTGTTTGCGCACGCAGGCATTGTCTTGTCTTGCTAAAATGCAATATTCAAATGAACATCGCATCGAACGAATCGCATCACTGTCAAATGGCGACCCAGAAAATACATTTTCCAAAATCAACTTCAGACACGAATAAAACCCGGAAGGTGGTTGTGATGGAGAAAAACTTTTGCGACAGCGCCAGACCACAGAAGCTTAATGTTGAAGCTGCCATTCGCAACGTCTGCGGCGCAACAGCCCCAAAATTGATTGGAAAATTTAACATGGATGGCACGCAATCTGCACGCTATGCTTTGTGGACTGACGTGGTGCAATTCGAACATGATCTGCATCAATCTGCGATGATTTTCAAGGCAAGGACAAAAATAAGTTCTGCATGAAAATCAAACACTCTGTACCCGTTCTCAACGATAAAAACGCACATGAATTCCGGCGGCCGGTTTCCTGCCAACCAGATAGGGACTTTTGCCGCTTACGACATTGCTCGTTTATGAGGCCAGTTCATTGCTCGTTTATGAGGCCAGTTCCATGTTCCCCTTCTCCCAGCATCTTGCTGCAGGACCACACCATCCCTGTCCTGCTACAGGAACAACATTCAACTGCTGGGGGAAGGCTAAACAAAGCTTCGAGCTCACCAGGGAAGAGTGACTTGAATTAGTTTTCTACTAGTTTGAATGATGAAAGTGGGACAATATAAGCAACTGAGTAAATTATTGATTGGGATGCAAGCTCTACAAAAAAAAAAGAATTAAAATGGCAACAAAGAAGAAATAGACAGTTAAACACTGTGGTCACAGAGAAGAATACGGCAACATCCCTTTCTGATTTCCGTGTGTGGTGCGGCATCTCATATTTCTGAGATGCTGTAAATAAAAGTATCAAATTTGAAAACCAAATTGCGAGGCTTTTTTTGTTTGGCTCTCAATGCCTGAAACATCAGTATGCTCAATAACCCTTCCTAACCACATATGCTTACTGTCACCTTGTTTCCTTTACATTGCTGCCGATTTCAGATACTGTATCGATTATTACGTCTGATGGAAGGAATTTTGTTGTAAGTTTTCTCTGGTGTTTTTCAGTTCTGAACCATGGACACGAACGTGTTTGTCAATTGGACAAGAATGTCCTTCACACATGACATTTTATTTAATCTGCATAAGAATGGTCAGATTTTTGCATCTCATTTTTTCGATCGTCTGTCCAAAACTGATTGTCACTTGCAACAATGTGCAAAGGGGACATTGGCCATTGAAGCATTAACCATTGCCCATTGTTGCGCAACTGAAAATCTGTTTTGGACAGAGAAACTAAAAGTCTGATGCAAAGAATCTGTCCATTCTGATGCGGCCTTACGAAAAAAAAGTTCAATTTTCAAGTGAACTATCCCAATCCCTTTTATATTATTATGCATTGTTATTAGGTTAATTTGCCTACGAACAACCTGGCGGAAATTGACAAGACAATAGACATTTGAATTACAATAAAGCAATGAAACGAGCAGATAAATAAAAAGCAAATTTTTCAAGTGTCCTATCCCAGTCATGCCAATACACGGATTTATTTTCATGGACACTAAAGATTTCTACAAAGATTTATTTTGTAGTGTAGAAAACATCCACATGTGGAATATTTGGTCAGTGAAAACCCAGTTTTAGTAGTAGCAACTAGGAACACATTGTTTGGGTCTGTTTCTGAGCAATAAGAACTTGCTCAGAAATTCAGTTTGTTTTTCACGGAACAGAAAACGATCTTTTTTTAGAACTGGGACATGACTCATTGTTTCGATTGTGCTGTCCAATCTGCTCGCTTATGTAGTGCATGTCCCAAAAATTGACATGCACGTGTCCTGTTTATTGTGGATAAATTTTGTTCAAATACGTATTGCTTCTTGAAATGCAATTTTTTCCGAGTTTTCTTGGACAGGTGTTAATGTTTCCTTTGTTTTTTGCAGGGCACTTTGAAAGGCTTCGATCAGACAATAAACATAATTTTGGATGAGAGTCACGAACGAATATACAGCAGCGCTCAAGGCATTGAACAAGTAGTATTGGGACTTCACATTATCCGTGGTGACAATGTGTAAGCATTCTTAATTTATGAGTACCTTTCTTGTTCATGCAAGCTGGCTGAGCCAAACAAACGCCATTGTTGGTGATTGCTTTCCCGTTCCGGGAAGTGGTGATTTCCCACTGCAAATACAGTGGCGATTTCCCATTGCAAATACAGTTTCTGTTGGTTCACATTCCTGGATTGTGAAGAGTTTAGAGAAACAGATTGTGATGAGTTGCAACAGCATTTCAGAAGTGGTTTTTTGAGAAGTTGCAACTACAGCGATGTGAAAAAGTCAAAAATCAACCTGACAACGAAAAATGATGCGAGGGAAACATTTGGTTTCACCTGTTGTTTTTAGAACAATGAAAGACATCTCAAAGACTTGCAAAAGCCTCAAAAGGAGATGAACAATTTGCCACGGTTTTGGGAGAAATGAGAATTTGTTACTCCACAATCATGTTGAATTCCACAATAAAATAATTCTTAAAAGGAGATGAACAATTAATTTGCCACGGTTTTGGGAGAAATGAGAATTTGTTACTCCACAATCATGTTGAATTCCACAATAAAATAATTCTTAAAAGGAGATGAACAATTTGCCACGGTTTTGGGAGAAATGAGAATTTGTTACTCCACAATCATGTTGAATTCCACAATAAAATAATTCTTAATGACCTTAAAATGGTAGAATTCAATACGAAAACAAATGTGGATCCATTTGTTTTGGAAGGCACATAAATGAGCCTAGCGTTGTCCTGAAGTCTGCTCTTTCTTCTTGCAGGGCGATAATTGGGGAGATAGACAATGACATTGATTCCAGGCTGGAAATGTCGAATATCAAAGCCGACCCATTGGCACCTGTGAAGACTTGACGATGGCAATTATTTGGAACGACCTGCAGTTTTGCACTTTTTTACCTTTTCTTTCCTTTCCTTTCTTGTTGAGTTGTAATTAAAAACATGCTTTTACAAAAGATTTTCTTCTGTGCAATTGAAGTTGCTTTGTTAAAAAAAAACTTGGGAGACCCTTTGCAGATACCATTTTTATTCCATCTGCAATATAATAAAATTTAGGGTTCTAGAAACCGTTGCAAGTGTGCAGGGAGAGCCAGAGAAGACAGGTATTTGGGCAGTGAAATCCAGCATTCTGATATCCGATGATAATTGTCGGGACAAAGGCTTTTGGTTTTTACAGAAGAGGTAGGGCTGGGGCTGCTGGCGAGACTTGACAATCCTGGCAGAGCGAAGAAAAAAAAACAAATCTGGAAAATTGCCATTGGCCATGTTGTGTTTCCAACTGATTTGAAGTCTGACTCTGATCAAGAACTCAAAACTCTGTGAAAACCAGGATCAAAATTATATCAGTTTTGCCATGGGAATGTAAATTATTGTCAAATACAGGGATCCCAGCCGTCCTATAATGTCCTATATTTTTAGACTTGTCCTATAATGTCCTATATTTTGGGAAAACTGTCCTATATGTCCTATATTTTCAAGTTTTTTTGTCTTTTTCAGCATTTTCCTCCCAGCTGGTGTTGATTTACATGTTTTTTGAATCTCAGATATTTACCAAAATGCCAAAAAGAAGTTGTTTTGGAATAGAATGAAAGTACTTCTGGCAAATTCAAAACCAGTAGGTGTGCACTGGTCACTTGAACTGATTCAGTAAACACTGGTTTTGAGTGACCGGTAAACACTGGTTTTGAATTTGCTCTTGGTGCACACCTCAAACAGATCAATTTCAAGTTAGAAAACGAATTTGTACCACAACTCAAATTGCTGTTCTATATTTCCTATATTTTGCTTATTTTCACTCGAAGCTGCAAAAAGCTGTGTCATGAAACATCATCATTAATCAGTCCCAGTGATTAAATTGAGGGAAAGAAATGACCAAATGAAGATTTCTGAATGAAATCTGTTCTCAACATTCCTTTTTCACCCATCACAAACCTACCTTCAATTCATAATGACTTGTTCAACTTTCTCAGCAAAATTAATTTTCTGTCGGAAGTAATACAAAACAAACGGCTACTCATTTTTTACAAACACAAATTTGAAGTCCAATGTTTAATCAGTGACTGTTATCACCAGCCAAAAATCGTCCGTTAATGAAACAATAAATTGCGTGATTGAAAAAGAAAACGAAAAACTAGTCTGATAAGGGCCCACCTACCTACACCTGCTTTACTTCCTGGGGCTGGGGCTTTACTTCCTACCATCAAGGTGAGGAAATGTTAGCTTGAGGCCAACAGCAGCAGCAAAACGAGACTTACGGAGGGCATTCAGAAAGTTTTGAGCCTGAGATGGAATGATGCACTTCTTGGTGATTGGCATCAAAATTTGGTTCATTATAGAAATGTATGCGAATTTTCAGGTTGATGCATGGTTGATTTTTTATTTTATGGCCATTTCAAAAAGATCTGCACAAAAGTCAGTAACAGACAAAACTGGTGAATGACTTTGTGAAAAACGTCAGTTTGATCAAAGGTGCTTTGTTGGTCAATGGTTGGAGGTGAATCTTGCCTTGGCACCCACCACTACCAAGGGATGATCACCTGGAATTCTCCCCACTTTCCAAGTGCATTCAAAAGTTTGCGACACCAATTGCAGTTTCGAAATTCGACGAAAAATGCACCTTCGATCAAACAGATGTTTTTCACATTCACCAGTTTTGTCCGTTTCTGACTTGTGCAGGTCTTTTTGAAATGGCCATAAAATAAGAAATCAACAATGCATCAACCTGAAAATTCACATACATTTCTATAATGAACCAAATTTTGATGCCAAGGCATCAAAATCACCTTAAAGTGCATCATTCCATCTCAGGCTCAAAACTTTCTGAATGCCCTCCGTAATTGGAATCTAAATTTTTCAGAGCTTTGATGCTTTGCACAAAGTCCCGGAAGACTCAGTCTTAATCATTCTGTCATCAAATTCACCAGTTTGTCTCAAATTAACTTTCTTTCTCTCGGAAGTAAAGCCTTGATTAATTTTTTTTCTTTAATTAGAAATCTCACATAGGCATGACGCTTTGCAGAAAGTCACAGCCAAATCTTTGAAACACATGTTTGTGTAGAGTGGCTTATTATGCTATTCTTTTGTCCTTTGATCAAAATCTGATCATTGAATTCTGCAAGAAAGATGCCCAGGCATTTTTGATTTGGCTACTAAAAACTAGGAAACAGGAGACAGGCTTCCTGTTGTAGACGAGCGATCAGCTTTTTTCTTTCCTTTCCCAGTCGCTCGTGTCGTGTCCCAGTCGCTTTTGCTCCTGCACAATCGACAGCTGCACAAGCGATCTACTGGGTGGCAATTGTTGTGCAAGTTGTGCTGAGTTTGGTGTCTGAAAGTCCAAGAGGCAGCGCCTTCATGGAAATCCGAGGGAGGTGCTGCCTTTTCCCCAACTCAAAAACAAAACAATGCTGCCATGTAATGTTATCTCTGGCCATAAAATTATTGTTGCGTGGTGTTCAAATTCAATGATTTTGGGATTCTTGGCAACCCGGAATTTTATTTCTCCGAAACTTGAGCACTTTTGTTCCGAAAATGGTTTCAGAGTTTTACCCGACAAAAGGTTGGGATCATTATACGAGTACATGTGTGGAAGAGCTCATTTTTCTGCTTTCCGCCATGCGAAACTGCATCAAAATCCGTCGCTTGGCTCAGGAGAAATTTGACTTTCTGTGGGCATCGCACCGCGGTCCGCCATTCACTCGCATGTCTTTCGAAGCGCACACCCCCTTTGAACGCCGGAATCCAGCAGCACACATTTTGGACTCACGAAAATCCGGGAGTGCTGATGTGTTATGGCTGATGTTTTGCTGGTTGTTTTGTTTGGCGAAAAAAATAATGCAACCTGTTGTCAGGTTGCATTGTTCCTTCTGAGCCTCTTCTCTTAGCCTTCTATTGTGAGCTTTGTGGCGAAAATTGTGCATGGGGTGCGGGTGGAGGAGTTCGGTGTCTTCGCGGAATGCGGGCCTCGTTTTCGTACCATCCTGTCCTTTCCTCTTGTCCAATCTCGTGCCAATTCAATATTCGAGCTGGTCAGTCGTGTAAAAATGCGTCACGACACAAGAATATGGAACAAAAGCGAAAGCAGAAAAATAACCAGAAAAAATCCCCACGTTTCGCATTTCTGCAAAATCCATTTGAGCTGTTGTTGGTGGACAAAACTTGAAATTTCCCCAAACTATCGATTTCCCCAGATCTTCCCCAAAAGGTGCAAAATTTCCCCAAAAGGAAAATTTTTCCCCCATCCCGCCACACTGCACAGCATCCACTCGGGTAAAAAATCCCTCGCGCAATGGAAACCCAAATGCGGGGGTCTAAGGGGCAGGGTTCCAAGGAGCGGAGCTTATGGTGGGTGTTTGGAGGGCGGGAGCCCCCCGCGGGATTCCAAGGGCGCATCCCCTGGCGGGGGGTTTGGAGGCGGGAGCCCCCCAGCGGGGTTCCAAAGGGTGTAGCCCCTGGCTGGGGGTTGGGGGGACGTCAGCCCCCAAGATCCACGCAATTCTGAAAAACCGGGGCTCTGAAAATCGCTCCCCTGGCCTCTCGGAGAGTGAAAGAACCACTGTTCTTCCAATCACCCTTCTTCTTTGTTCGTACACCTTTCACCCTTCTGCAGCTCGATTTTTCCTCTCGATTGACGATACCTTGAGTTGTGGGCCTAAACCCTTATAGTCAAAGCGCAACCTGCCTGCTTTCTTTGGTCGCAAACTCGCAGCAGCAGACGTAGTCGAGTCGACGTCTAGGCAAGAGGTATTCGATTCGATGGAAATTTGTGAAATGCACGAAAACATTTTCACATGAAGTGAAATTATTGTGGTTGTGGGAGATACCTTGGTGCAATGGGAGTTTTGGACACAATTTTCAGTTTTTTTGCAAAGTTCCTTAAAAATCCCTCAAAATATAAAATCCCTTTTCAATCCCTCAGACAGAAGGCCAAAAAATCCCACAAAAGGGATGAATCCCTCGAATTGGAAACACTGATTGCTGGTGTGCTGACTTCTTTCTTTTTCGTGTGGTGTTGTTGACTGATGAATCATTGATTCCTGCATTCATTGACTGAAACAAAACGCAACCTGTTGTCCTGTTTGTTTCTTCTCAGCTTGGCTTCTCTGCTCTGTTGCCGTCCTGTGCTCGCCTCTTGGCCTTGTCTCCTTCATTGTCTGCGTAAGTGGATGGCGCTGGCATGGGGGTGCGGTGAGTGAGGTTCGGAGTTTTCGCGGCCTGCAGTGTTTGTCCGTTGTTGAGCTTGCAGGTTTTGTTGAGGTGGGGCAGGGTAAGGAGCAATTTTGTTTTTGTTGTGCCATTTTGACATTTTTTCACCGATTTTGACCAAAAACTATACAGCAACGCACCACATTGACATCTTCGCCTCCACAAAAATTTGGAACGATCAGTTGACAATTTTTTGAGTTATCGTTGCACACAAATTATGGTTTGCTGTCCGTTGTAGACTCGCTTCGCTCGTCAACAATAATAAGACATGAATACAAATAATAAATATGTACAAAAGTACAAGACTGCAGCAAGTTTTGAACACCCCAAATCTTAAACCGGCTGTCTCCTAAAGCAAGATTGACTTGCTACAGGCGGCAAGGCGTGTTTGCTCAAAAGGCATTGCCAATCAGTCAAGCAATCAGTTAAATCAAAGTGGCAAATTTTTCATCCAATCCACTTGCTTTTAGCAACTATTGTCAAAGCAAGTCAATATGCTTGAGTGCTCAGGTGATAATGGGCTATAATCATTTTCGAAACAAATTCTCAGTTATACTTTTCCTCAGTTTAGTAATCTCAGAGTAGGGCCCTATCTAGCAAGAAAAAGTTAGCATAAAAACAGTCCTAGCTTATTTTGTACTATGTAGCACTGGCCCTATAGCATTTACATAACATTTCCATAATCACATTACTCTTTCGTGTTTTGTTCAGTTTACTTGTGAATTGTTGATTTAACATTAAGCATAATAAAAAAAGGTAAACACTGAAAAGATAAACAAGTGGGTGGAATATGGGTGGGTTTTTTTCACTTTTTGCCTTTTGGGCAGGAAGTTGGTCAAGCATAAAAGGTGTCGAGTCCTATAAATGTCCTATATTTTGGCATCCAAACTGTCTTATAATGTCCTATAAAATAGAAAAATTTGTCCCATAAATTTGTCAAAAAGTGGCTGGGACCCCTGCTGAAATATCAAAGGAGAAAGATGAAACCGTTAATGAGCTGACCACAAATTGCAAATTGACATTTTTTCTTCCGCCTAGGGACAGAAGCTTTCTGATCATCTGGAAAGCAGGGAGCGTGTTCCACTTGTCCATGGCAATTCCCACAAAATGTGCCTTTTTGGGAGCTTACCTATCTGGCCAAAAATAGGATCAGTAGTCAGTGATGGCATTTTTCAAGTGGGTTCTCAGCATCCCATTTTTGCAAGGTTTCTCTGGAGCATTACTGTTTTGGCAGCATTTGATGGTCAGATGAGATAATCTGGCTCCACTATGTTTCCCAAAAATGGCCTCCAAAAAGTACACCATCAACTCCTTAATGCAACAGTGGTGGATCCTTTTACAGAATACGAGTACAGCAGTCATCTTGTCAACAAACAGAATTCAAGCACAATGCTTGAAAAAGACCATGAGCTAAACCCACTAAAAGCTCCCTAAAAATCAAGTTGAGCAACAGTGGTTGAGATAAAAGCCAAATCAAAATCAAAATTGCCAAAATACTTCGGTCAGTTGAAGCAACGAAGAACAATGAACGGTGTCGGATGATGCATATTTATTTACATTTATCATTTGGTACAACCCTGTGCAAATTGGCAATTCAACAGACATTTGAAACAATGAAGTAAAAATGGATCACATCAGAGAAATGCAATCCGATATTGAAGCAGCATATCAATTGTGAAATGATGCCTGAATCTTGCAAAATTTTCCCCCTGAAAGAGTAGATAATTGTGTCCAGCCCACATCCAAACACGTCAGTACCCATGGAGTTGGAATGAAGACTTTTCAACATCCTTGCAGGGGCACTTACAGAGTAATTTAAAATCATGAATGATCCTGGCAACCGCAAAGTCTGTGGTGACAAACTTTACCTGACATCAGACCGACCACCAACATTGTTCAGACCGACCACCAACATTGTTTAGACCGACGACCAACATTGTTTACAGCTCGAAAAAGGTCCAAGCCAGGCAACCTTCCAACGCTTGGTAAAAGAACTCCACCCAAGTTCAGAGACAGATACGTAGGTCCCAGGAATTAGCAAAATAGTGATGGTTCATTTCATACCGTTTATGATCTTATTCCTTCGAAGTACTCTCCTTTACCCTCCACACATCGTTGCAACCTCATAATTCAACTTCCGAATGCCTGGCGGTACTCAGCAGTGGGTATCTTTTTCAGTTCTGAATGAACCCCTTTTGCCAGATCTGGAATGCGGCGAAATGGCTTCCCAGCAATTGCAGATTTCAATTTTGGGAATAACCAGAAGTCGCATGGAGCCAAGTCTGGACTGTACGGTGGATGGCCCAGTTCAGTGATTTTGTTCTGCACCAGGAATTCTCTCACTTAAGCGGTTTTGTGCAGAGCAGCGTTGTCATGGAGGAGAAATGTGCCTCTGGTGCCAACGACTGGTTTTTGGGTTTTGATCTCGCTCACAAGTTTGGGCAGTACTGTGCAGGTGTAAGGCTGGGTACACACAGGCGTTTTTATTCCGCCGCGTCTCGCCACTGCGTTGCGAAAGCAATGTTGTTTAAATGAGGCTGTTCACATTGGCGTTTTTTACCGCCGCGGTTTTTTTTGCCGTGTTCCGCTGCTTCCCTTCGGCATCTCGCCCGACGGGCGTTTCGTTCAGACGTCGAGGGTTGTCTGCGTTGCATTGCAGAGAATGGGATTCACTCGATGATGTTCATACAGGCGACAAATCTCATCGGCGTTATGGCTGCAGCACACTTTGAGAGTGATTTTGTACCGTTGAGCGTGTGTTTCGGATGTTATCATCATTCATCAGTAATGATAGCTCCCACCGCAGCAATTGTTTGCTCGTTCACGACCTCTTCACTTGGTCCTGGGCGAGGGTCATCTTTCAGGTTGCTGCGACCATCCTTGAATTGACAGATACATCTTGCTACACTGTCATATGAACAACAACGATCGCCATGAACTTCTGTCAAATCGGTATGGATCTTTCTTGCATCCTCTTGAAGTTTGAAACGTGTGAAGACATAAAAACGGATAGGCCTATGCTCATTCGTAAAGGCCATGTTTTTTAAGCTCAAGTCAATTGGGAGTCACGAAAACATGGCAAGAGTTCATCCGCTATGACAGGAAAACAGAAGAAATTATTACAGAGAGAATGCTCACATTCCAAGCTTTAAAATGACACCTAAGTTCAACAAAAATTGAACAAAGAGGGCACAAATATAAGGGTGTTTCCACGAATGCTGGAGTGGCCTTCGTTTCAAGGACAGCACGCTACTTGTGAAGTTAGCACCCGAATACAAAACGAGCTGCTCTAGTTTTTCCATGTGCAACAATCGGTAAGGGAGCCGAACTACAGAGGCATACTCCAAATATCAGTGTTAAATCATTTTACAAGAACCAACCAGGGGAAATGCTTTTGTGGTAAAGGACAGCAGCACACAATAATAATAATGGCAACATTGAGGTCAATGTCCCAATTTGTGCACCAGTTCTCAATTCTGCCTAAATCATCCCTAAACCATCTTTTGAGGGACTGAATATGGCATGGCTCTGTAATTTCGGTAACAATTACTAATTAGACAATCATACCCAAACGAAAAGGTCCAGGAATTGAGATCGACAGGTCAATTATGAACATTGAAATGTGTTGGACCAAGGACACATTCCTGTGGCACAGGAGATATACACAAACAGTGCCAGAGATAGTGTTCAACTCAACTCGAAAGATTTTTCAACTAATCAAGTACATTTTGGAGGCCATGATTTTGCAAGAAAATCTTTCAGGCTTGAGGCTGTGCTATTTGTTTCGGAGCAACACAACCCCCAACTCATAAAATTACAACCTCGAGTTGTCACAGGAACTGCAGATCATATTCAAGTGCCAAATGGCTTTCAGGCGTACAGAATCATGGCGTGCCAGTTTTTTTTTGTTTCACTTGACAGATGCTCACATTAATAACACGTATTATGGCTAGCTTACCAAAGAGATTCAAATACTGGAGAATAAAAAATTGCACCGTTTTCAGAAATAACAAATTTTTAATTTGAAAAAAGAACAGCAAACTCATAACGCTCAACCAATCAACAGCAACACTGCAAAGATAAAAACGGAAAACGAAACAAACTTGGAATCAATTCAATGGAAGTAAAAAACAAGAACTGAAGCTTTGAAGGAAGCTTTTGCACCCTGCACCAGCAGTATGCTAAAAAAGTGCCAGACTGGTTATAGTACACATAAATGCTCTGTTGGACTTTGGAAGTTCGAGGAAGGCTTCAATTCAGGTTGCAGTAGATTTTTTGAACCTGTTTCGACCTCTTCGCATTGGTTTGAATTTTTCCTTCCTTTCTTCAACAGGAGGTTTCAACGTGTTATGAAGAGAGTTATACAAGTCGTTGGCATTGGCAGAGCTCCCAATGAGCTTTTCCAACTCGTGCTAAACGGAACACAAGAAAGGAGAAATTGGGAAATTGTCGGGTTTGGAGTTTGATCAGATTGCTCAGCAAGAGACATTTAAGGCTGTATGCGAATATCTGCACAACGAGATATGTTGACATCATAGCTTTGCACAGAATCTGAAGAAATTCAGTGTGTTAGCGACAAAGTTACGGGTGCATCGCGTGTCCGAGAGGAAGCCCGATGGTGGTGGCAAGGCAACATGAGTCTTCAAATACCCCTCTAACAAACTGTAAACAGTGGGTTGGAAACTTGGAGATGTGTCTGACACTAAAATATCACCCTTACCGGGAATTTCGAGTTTCGACGTTTTTATCTCCATGGTGTGAGTTGAGTCGAAGTTTCGGGTGCATCGCGCGTCCGTTATCAAGACGAGACTCACATAATGGAGATAAAATCGTCGAAATTCCCGGTAAGGGTGATATTTTAGTGTCAGACACATCTCCAAGTTTCCAACCCACTGTTTACAGTTTCTTAGAGGGATTATCTGATCTTTTTTTGTGGTTTATCTAGTCCCAGTAATTGAAGACTCATGTTGCCTTGCCACCACCATCGGGCTTCCTCTCAAGTGGCAACTGATGAAGTGTGAGGGGGGCAGAGGGTTAAAAAAATGCAGTTTTGGGAAAAAGCGATGAAAGGGATAGGTCAAAAAATGTGGTTGCAGGAAAAGCACATTTCAGTTTGTGAAAAAAAAAGATCGAACACAGTGTGGCCCGTCAGATCTTCAATCCAGCATAGCTCGGTCAATTTTCATCCGAATTTGCATGAAACAAAGACAAAAATGTCAGTAGATATCAAAGTTTTTTTGAAATGTAAAATGCTGAAATGTGTTTTTGGTAATTTTTCACATTTGAAGGGTGCTACCCGAATCTTGAGGAGGTTGCGGGTGGGGCAGTTGGAAACAGTGAGTTGGAGTTACGTCAACTTTTCTTTGGCCATGTCAATGTAACTCAAAAACCACTTGATCACTTGAAAGATGAAATGAAAGCATGTCACAATGGGTCCATGTGTACAAAATTTAAGCAAAATCGATCAAGAAATATGGCGTTTTAATTGTATTTTACCCACAACTAAACTTGTACAGGGTGTCAGCTCCATTTCATAACCATTGCATGATGTGAATTGGTTCTTTTGTGTCAAATTACAAATTTATCGAAAAGAAAAGCAGTAAAAAACCAGGAATCAAACTAACCAGTTCCAATTTGACAAGGTGAGGCAGACTGATTCCTCTGTTGAGAATGGAATAAATGTTTTTCGAGTTGATGCCGGGAAGCTTCAGGAGGAAACTCTCCAGAACAGGATTGTAACGATCGGCTGGGAGGAAATTCGAACCGGTTTCATTCTGCTTGGAGCCAATCATGGAAGCCTGCTTGGAGTCTGGTTGTTTCTGACCAGTCTACAAAGGAGAGGAATGAGAGAAATTAGTTGTTGCTTCCTTGGCAAAGTTCGATTGAATGAATTGCTTCGAAAAGTGAAAAAAATTGCAGGATTGACAAGGATAGGAAATGGCAACAAGAAAGATGTTTGGTGGAAATTGAACACACAGCTTCAGGAATGGCAAAATAGAGCATGAAAAATGCGGTGTGATAAAGAGCTGCCAAATGGTTTACATTTTAGAACACTGAAGTTGTAATGGCTACACTTTTACCACCACTGCTTGGGTTGAACCGTTTTTTGCCCAAATATGCAGTGGATGATAAATTCCAATATCCAACTTTTTTGTAACTTCCCAATTTGCATCAATTACAAAACACGGGAATAAAAATCAATTTTAGGGATGACTGATACCATGTTGGTGGGTACCTACACCGGTGCAAACTGGTACAGGTACACTTGTCCAAGTGACATAGCATTTCAAAGGTTGTGATCTCAGGAACCATTGCAAGTGATGGTAATCTAAAACTATTCATCTCTTCAGTTCACCTAGTGAATGGCTGCTATTGACATGGTTTCCCAATGTGCTTCAAATCTAATTTGGAGGAAGCTGCATTCCTTCTCAATACTCCACACACTGCCCCAAATTTCCCCGCAGAGTGTACATTCACAACTGAAATAAATACCACTGTCAGAAAATATGCAAATTACGAAGGCTGTCCAGAAAGTAGGTGCACTTTTGTCTGCTCCGCAACGCAACCTTGAAGGATTTTGATGTTCATAGTATGAAAAGAAAGCTCGATTCTTCACCTTTTCAGCATGCTTTGAGCGAATTTTCTCGGGTCTCTCGAACTCTGATGATAACATATGAGGCAGAGGTCACCTTTGTGCACTGGTCCAAATGGTCCAAACTTGTGCAGGCCATCACAATAAAGTTTACTGTTTCAAACTTCCTCAAAACTTGGGTCACAGGCATGGGAAGTTCACAGGCACTTGCACTGTTAAATAGGACAATTCTCTAGTAAAATGTCGATTCACGACCAAATGGGGCATTTTTAACGAAAGATTGAAGACTGTGTTCGAGCAAGAGCAATCTCGATGCCAAATGCCAACCATCAGCAATGATCATGTTCAATTTTTGCAAGATTTCAAAGATCAGGATCACCAAATGACCATGAATGATCTTGCCGGATCTTCTGGGATATTTTGGCCAACAGACGAACACATTATTCCTGGATACAACTTCACACTTCACTTTTGTAAAGCAAATTTTGCCGATGTGTTCTGATTTTCAAATTGCAGCCAAATTTGGAGATTTTGCTTGGGATGATGGATTCTGTCGAATCCAGGGAGTGGTGTCAATGTTTTTTGGTCAGAATGTGCTTCCACACCATCCCAGTGGTACTCACTTTGCTTCCAGTGACTTTTTTGATTTCCCCGACTGGAGGATTTTTTTGACGGGAAGGTAATAGAGAGGATAAAATGTGCTAAAAGGGCACTATTCCAGTATACCAAATGGGGCCCTGAAAAATGGATTGCTGACAACATACCACATCACATACAACGATAACAGAAGTGTCGCAGAATGCGCGAAGGGTGCATTAATAAGAGACTTGGGACATCTTGTCCAAAAATTCTTTTTAATTTTTTGTAGAAGAAAAAGTGCACCTGATTCTTGGACAGCCCTCGTAAATTTATCTGATTCATGAACAACTGAGCACCACCCATGAAATTGACCATAACTAACCTTCAATTCCTGAAAGATTTCTGCAGTTGCAAATGGACTGGGAGACCACAATATCCTCAGCGTTGGAAAATGCATTGTCAAAAGCTGAAGCCGTGAAGTAACTTCACTGCTGGACCCAGTATCGCTTGAAAGGTAGTACTGGCCTGCCTGAAAAGGGAACAAAGAAACAACTTGAGACTTCTGAAAAGTTATAGATGTGACAGTGACGCTGAATGCAGTTTGTATTTCATAAAAAAGGAGATTTTGCCTGCATGGGCATGTATGCGAAACTTGATAAAAATTAGGGACTGACAGATACCGATTCCGGTTTTTTCCGATAATATCGGTATTTTTCCGATACCGATACTATCGAAAAAAGAGTTCGCCAAAGGGAATAATTATTATTCGCTTTGAAGAGAGGTATGTTTTTTAATTTTCGTGATGTCAGAGAACACATTATTTTGATGTTATTGTGTCTGTCCGGTCAAAGAGTTTTTCATTTTCTAAACAGTTTCCCCCATGTCTCCACACGTCAGTGTGAATAGCCCCTTCACCCAACCCCATTGCCTCCTTTGTCAAACAGAACTGCAGTGCGGCCAACTGCTGCGCTCATAATTGTCCAAACAAAGAATGTGTGTAAACAAAAATAATGATTTAGAATAAATGTAGGTATCTAACCAACCGCCATCCCATCCCCATCATGAGATTTCAGACAAACAAATGCATGCAGAACAGCGGGGAGGGCCAGATCTGGCCACGTGATGCATTTTTTCTTTGATGAAAAGACCACATGCGCACACGCACATGCATCCAGACCGAGGGGATAATTCATTTGCACCTTTCAAAATAAAAAAAGCTGCTTGCAGTTGTGCCCGAAAGGAAATTCCCAGCGAACTCCAACTTCTGACAACCAGAAGCCCACACAATGTGGACTTTGGATCAAGTTGTCGAACTGCCACCTTGAAGCATCCTGTTTCGGTACTTGTACAAAGCACGAACACATGTGTGCACAGCCAAAAAAGACGCGCACACAACTTCGCCCTGCTAAAAGAGATCCGCACACAGCCTATGCAAAACATGAACACACCTGAACACAGCCAAAACAGACCCACTTCTTTTCCCATAAAATTTTTAGCTTTCTTTTTTTCAGACGATTTTTGGTGGGAAAAGTTTGAAATGGCGACATGGTCAAAGTGCTGCAGTTCCCTTAAAATGCTCTTTTTCCTGTTCACACCACACGATTACCCTTGGAATCCAAATCAACGCAAAGGTCGGAGGAATTTCAAGCAAATACGCAGGCCTGCTCTTTCCCCTTTCTTGTCTTTGCCAAAATTTTGGGAAATGAACTATCGGTTATCGGTATTTATCGGTTATCGGTAGAGCACTCTGAAAATGGTGAAAAGGAATTGGCACCGCCAAAACGAAATCAGCCATTTCAACCATCTTTTGTGATTTCTTTATCATTTTAGTCAATTGAAAGGCAATTCTGGCAATTGGGAATGGGCGATTTTCCACGAAATGTGAAAATTTCCACGAAATTCATTGATTTCCACGAAAAATCTCCTTTTTTCACGATATACATGCGAAAACGTCGTGTTTTTCCTTTTTAATTAAGTGGCAAGCATAGTGCACAAAAACATTTGAAAAATAAAGCTTTCTTTTGTTCTTTTCTGAGTCTCTTCTTCAGTTTATTTACATCATTTTTCCAATATATTGTTCCTGCAAAATTCAAAGCAATCACATTGTAAAAATGACTGAAAATACGTTTTTGACAGGTTCTAGCCTTTTTATTTCCACCGCCAAATAACGAAATTTTTAGACTTTTGAGCGAAATTTTCCAAAAATTATCACAATTTTCAACGTGCTCTAGTTATCGGTATTACAAGATTATCGGTATACCGGTATTATCGGAAAAAAGCCATATCGGTCAGTCCCTAATAAAAATACATGGGACTTCAGCCATCTGTTTTGCTGAGGTCAAAAACCAAATGCTATGGTTTTGACCTCCATCAGTGGGCACCAATCATGAGCCCCGTCACTGTGCTGTGATTAAATTAAAACCGTTGTGTGTTTTGCTTTTCCAATTATTGCTGCATTCGCACATCATTTTGATTTAACTGCGGACTACAAAATAAAAGATGACAGTCAAAGGCCCGAAGCGCCTTGATTTGCGGAAAATTTTAAAATATTTTTCCCGAAGCGCCTTGATCTGCGGAAAATTATAAAATATTTTAGACACATCATCGATTCTGCACGCAACATCATCGTATTCCAGTCGCAGCGTCACCGATAAAACCAGGCCAAATGAAATGCAGGATGTTCTGCTCAGGTCCAACTTATCACGTGATCTCGAATTCACAACGCTGATTGGCTGTGACGCCAATTTCAAATTCGCGTGTGTAACTAGTAACTAGGTACCTCTTCGAAAATGTTTTTTTAACACTTTAAAACATTTTTTGAATTGTTCAAAAAAGGCACCTTTGTTTTGAAAGACATCCACAACAGGAAATGCTGCGACCTGAAATAACACAGGGTTGCCACTCAAATCTGATTTTGAATTTCCCTGTATTTTCCAGGTGAAAAATCAGCAAATTTCCAAGACGGTTAACACTGTCAATGTTTAAAGTGTATCTAAACATGTAGAGGTACATGGCCTCCTCCTCCCCATACAGCCATGCCCAATTCCTCCTCCTCGATAAAGATTAGATACACTTTAAACATTGTAATTCAACTTAGGCAATATTATCAAGTTAATAAAACTTTCAGTTCCCTTTATTCCCACTGGGTGATATCAGTTCACTTCACTTCTTCTTGGAGCCAATCCCACCCAGGATTGACAGCAGGATCCAGCCAGTCACAATTAAAAATTGATTGACCACCCTAATAGGCCATATCATCTAGTTAGCTGAACAGAAAATATTTACGAGCAAAAATGATGGTGGAGAGGCAGTAATTGTTTAATGCAGAATGCCTGACGCAGCAAGCAGACGCTTGGAGGCAGAGCTTCGCCAGGCGTTCGGTAAAGAACTTCCCAGATGATGATTTGATGGCTCTCCCCCAACCTCCAGCATTGTGATTTTGCAACAGAGCAACGTTGGTCCAGCTTTGGTTCCGCTGGTGGAAATCAACAAAAAAACGTGCTTTTTAATGCTTTTAAATTCTCTCCCATCAGATCAACAGACAAATTTGAATGATGTTGAAATTGATTCCATGGTTTTTTTAATTATTCTGTGTGGCTCAGGTTTTTTTTTCATCACTGCCAAAATTTGTTAATTTCCCTGTATTTTTCTGAGTTGTTTCACGATTTCCCTGTAATTTCCAGGTTTTCGGAGTTTTCTGGCTCAATTCCCTGCAATTTCCAGGTTTTCCAGGTTAAATTTTCATTTCCCTGTTATTTCCAAGTTTTCCAGGTGAGTGGCAACCCTGTAAACAGATAACTGCCATGGAAGGAAGCGATCATTGGGGTGCCCAATGATTGTTGTTAACAAGAGAATCCAGTGTGCAAGATACATGGTGAAAAGTTGCTTTCTATGCAAGAAACCTCTCAGCAATGCGTCAAGTATCCCACCTCGGAAAAGGCAAGAATGTTATCAATTTCTGTGATTTCACAATGGCATTCTTTATATAAAAAAAAAACTTACATGCAGTGAAAAAGGCTTGTTTTGGTCGAACTCTATCAGTAGAATGGGCCGAGAATAATATCGGGTGAGTGCCTGCGCTTGGTTGTACAGTCTGCCATTGTTCAGAGAACCAATCAGATCGCTGACGCTCTTCCTCTCGACACAGATGTCAGGTGTCAAAACATAATCACCAACCTAGAATAAGGCCATCAAAAGAACATGCAAGTGATGTCCAATTGAAGCACGTGCACCACGAATGGGTCTATCAACATTTACCATTTCTGGTGAGATGAGTGAGCCTTATCCATTCGTAAAGGTAACAGACACACGACCGACTGCCCAAGTTTTTACATTGGTGAAACAAAATTCCCCTTATCCCATCGGCTACAACAACACCAAGCTGACATTCGCCTCAGAAGACCATCAACAGCTTTAGCCCAGCATGCCATTACCCACAATCATTCTCCAGATTTTTCTGGTGCTACCTCCATTGAACTTTGTGACAACACACGGATCCGGAAACATATTGAATCTTTCCACATTCTATCCAATCCAGGAGCTCTCAACACTGACCCAGGGACCCTTACATCATGGAGACACATCATCAATGGCTTCACTCATTTCTTTCACCGTACACGCCCCCCTCCCCCACCCTTAACATTCCCAAAACTCCCCCCTGAAGCAACCTAC
>JASGXE010009140.1:0-28850 GCA_030068105.1 Sinentomon sp. SZTP_YWyxl
AAATTCGCACGTTGCATACCGTTTATTTTTTGCAGGCGCAAACACATTTTTGCCCCTCTCAAATTCAAAAGCTGCAATACACATCACCATAAATTTCGCACGTTGCATACCGTTTATTTTTTGCAGGCGCAAACACCTTTTTGCCCCTCTCAAATTCAAAAGCTGCAATGCACATCACCATAAATTTCGCACGTTGCATACCGTTTATTTTTTGCAGGCGCAAACACCTTTTTGCTCCTCTCAAATTCAAAAGCTGCAATACACATCACCATAAATTTCGCACGTTGCATACCGTTTATTTTTTGCAGGCGCAAACACCTTTTTGCCCCTCTCAAATTCAAAAGCTGCAATGCACATCATCGCAAATTTCGCACGTTGCATACCGTTTATTTTTTGCAGGCGCAAACACCTTTTTGCCCCTCTCAAATTCAAAAGCTGCAATGCACATCACCATAAATTTCGCACGTTGCATACCGTTTATTTTTTGCAGGCGCAAACACCTTTTTGCTCCTCTCAAATTCAAAAGCTGCAATACACATCACCATAAATTTCGCACGTTGCATACCGTTTATTTTTTGCAGGCGCAAACACCTTTTTGCTCCTCTCAAATTCAAAAGCTGCAATGCACATCATCGCAAATTTCGCACGTTGCATACCGTTTATTTTTTGCAGGCGCAAACACCTTTTTGCTCCTCTCAAATTCAAAAGCTGCAATACACATCACCATAAATTTCGCACGTTGCATACCGTTTATTTTTTCCAGGCGCAAACACCTTTTTGCTCCTCTCAAATTCAAAAGCTGCAATGCACATCATCGCAAATTTCGCACGTTGCATACCGTTTATTTTTTGCAGGCGCAAACACCTTTTTGCCCCTCTTAAATTCAAAAGCTGCAATGCACATCACCATAAATTTCGCACGTTGCATACCGTTTATTTTTTGCAGGCGCAAACACATTTTTGCCCCTCTCAAATTCAAAAGCTGCAATAAGCATCACCGTAAATTTCGCACGTTGCATACCGTTTATTTTTTGCAGGCGCAAACACCTTTTTGCTCCTCTCAAATTCAAAAGCTGCAATGCACATCATCGCAAATTTCGCACGTTGCATACCGTTTATTTTTTGCAGGCGCAAACACATTTTTGCCCCTCTCAAATTCAAAAGCTGCAATACACATCACCGCAAATTTCGCACGTTGCACACCGTTTATTTTTTGCAGGCGCAAACACATTTTTGCCCCTCTCAAATTCAAAAGCTGCAATACACCTCACCGTAAATTTCGCACGTTGCATACCGTTTATTTTTTGCAGGCGCAAACACATTTTTGCTCCTCTCAAATTCAAAAGCTGCAACACACATCACCGTAAATTTCGCACGTTGCATACCGTTTATTTTTTGCAGGCGCAAACACCTTTTTGCCCCTTTCAAATTGAAAAGCTGCAATACACATCACCGCAAATTTCGCACATTTCACACCGTTTATTTTTTGCAGGCGCAAACACATTTTTTCCCCTCTCAAATTCAAAAGCTGCAATGCACATCATCGCAAATTTCACGTGCTGCATACCCTTTATTTTTCACAGGCAATTTTTCCAGAGTAAAGTTTTCACTGTGGATGCCAAGGTAAAAAGCATAACACCATGTTGGTTGCCATATCTGCAATAATACGAGGACCGGTGGATATATTTGGGTAACAGGTGTCAATGTTTCTTGTCAACGATTTGTACTCACCATCTCTCAGTATCTGCAAAGTTGGAGCCCTATAAAGTGTTTCTCAAGATTGTTGGTGGTTTGAAGGGGGTGGAAAAAAGTGGGTGCAATCTGGTGCTCCGAATACCTAAATGGATATGGCGAGACAAAGAAAAAATCTCTTCAACAAGTGGGGTGGCGCTTTTTCATGCAGAATGACTTTTTGCATGGTGCCCTCTTTTGGTTGGTTTTCCTGAATTTCCAGGAAGGACTTGCATAATTATTGTGGTTTTCCACATTGTCATACGAATTGCGCACTTTTGGAGAAAACAATAATCCTTGCGGGCTTTGTACGTTGTGGAGTGTGGTGAAAGTGCACTTTTTGATAGGAAAACGAGGCATAAAATCTAAAAGCAAGACTCATTTTCCCCAAAGCAAAACCTTATTTTGTTCCTCAAATGGTGTCACAAAATAGAGATAGCCACACTCGTCTTCCGAGGAAACCTCAGTGAGCATTTTGCTCCTTTAAGCCGAATTTCACGAATATTTCCCTTGCCGTTTGGACCTCTTTCATCTTCTGGTCGGTTGAAAGTTTGCAGGGTACCCAAAGGACACAAAATTGTGCTGTTCTCGATAACTTTATACTCGCTAACATGATTCTCGCTAACTTTCAAAAGTGCGACTTCGATTGCTACGTTCCCGGCGGCGTATTTCAGAAATGGCTACTGATTTGAATATATCCCGATTTTGCGCGTGGCGTAAAAGTTAAAAATAAAGCTAATCTAACCGAACCTAACCGTCCTAACAAACCTAGCCCATCCTGACCAAACCAAACATGCCCTTTTTTCTTTGTTTCACACGTTTTTCCCGTTTTTTGGAAGGTCAGAACTTTAACACGCGGTTAGATGGAAAAGGTGCCCAGAACTGTATGCATTTCCTACCGGCGGGTGTCAGGATTCTAGAGGGCAGCTATGCCTCAACAATGCTATTGATGGGTAATCATGTTTCCAGCAATCATGTTTTCAAGCCAGCATAAATATTTGGGCCATTCTCAGCAAGTCGCAAAGACGCGAATACGGAGAACCTCTCAACTTCTTTCGCAAAAGTAACGGTTTTCAGGCTCGTGCCAGATGACACGCTGTGAAACTGTAAAATTTGACCCATAATCGCATGAACTTGGTATTGCATCTTGACAAGAGCATCCGAAAAAGATCATAAACAGAGGTTTTGCCTGCAGCATCAGAAAAAAGAAAACCAACTCGTCAAAATACATCTCTGCGTGTGTAATAATTTTGCTATCATTGAGAAAGGTGTTGATGTTGTGACGCGATGTTTTTTGTGCCTAATTATTGAACTTTGTGTTTATTCTGGCCGGGGACGTCATGGAGAGGTCAAGTTCCTGATGCAGACAGGCCGCAGAAATGGAATATGTAGAGCGGCTTGAGCAGAGGAATCGAAAAGCATGGCCTCAATTTCAGGGACAAACTGAAACAAAAAAAAGGAAACTCAAATTTTGAACTGTGGCAGAGTGAAGGAAACACGAAAGCAACGGTTTCAGCAAATTGGAGTTTGTCAACACAGGTGGTTGCGAAGGGAATTTATTGTGAATGTTGATTTCCATTTCAGGCTTTCGCGGACACCGATCTTGATTTCAGTCCGGGAGAGGGATTGCCCCCAAAAGTTGACGTCTTCCAGGGCAAGATCAGGGAGGAAATCGTCTATGGCATTTGTCTACCCACGTCGGCCTTTGCGACATTGTTCACGTTCCTCGCAACCTGCTCGATGGTGTCGATCACGGTGGCCGTATTCCTTTGCTACGTCAGGAGGCTTCAGTACGCAAAGACACAGAGCGACCAGGACGCTGCCCTCAGGGAGTGGATTTTCATGCCGTTGACCTGGTTTCAGAGGACAGCACCCGCCAACATCAATGTCAGCCGCTTTGCCAACAAGACCATGTGTGAAAACAGGATGTAGCAGAACCCTCAGAACAGGGCGAACTTTTCAAGGGCAAGGATCACGAAGGAGCTGCCCTAAACTGCAAATCGCAACTGGTTTATGGGGATGAGCCCATCCAGGATGGTTCGAGAATATTGGCAAATGGTGTCTCATTTTTCCTGGATCTTAACTATTTTCTCTACGTCTACCACCGATTTGTGCATTCAATCCAAAGTCATACCAATTTAAATAGCAAATGTCTAACCATTCATTCCTTTCTCAAATGATTCTACACAACCACAAAGCTTTCAAACACCTATCATGTTGGACATTACCAGTGAGGAGGTGTGAATAAATTTTAATTGAAGAATATCGATCAACTTGGAGCACAGAGTTGGAGAATCCTTTCCTTTGCATTTTCCAGGGGAATTGGAGAAAAACACCCACCCAACATATTTTACTGGGGCACATAATTCCAAAAACCCTTTTTTAAAACTAAGGATTTGAGCTTTGGATTTGTGAATCCTCCGTGGAACACTTCCGTATACTGGTGACCAGAATTCGAGAAGTCCCTTTTAACTGAGTCTCGGGATTTGTAAATCCTCCGACAAAAATGTTTCACTGGCGACCAAAATTCGAGAATTCCTTTTTGAATTGGAGCTCAGAATTTTTGAATCCTTCGTTTATCGTTTTTTTTTTCACTGGAATCCAGAATTTGGGAATCCCTTTTCTAAACTGGAGCTCAGAACTTGTGAATCATTCGTCATTTTTTTACACAGGCATCTGGAATTCAGAAATTCTTCTTTTGAACTGGAGCTCAGAATTTGTGAATCCTCCGTAAAACGCTTTCACACTGGCGTCCAGAAATTGAGAATTTCTTTTTGAACTGCAGCTCAGAATTTGCGAATCATGTGCCAATTTTTTTACGACATCCAGAATTCGAGGATAAATTTTTGAATGACGTTCAGATTCTGATCCTCCGTTAAACGTCTTGACACTTACGTCCAGAATTCGAAAATCCGTTTGATGTCGATGAAGAAAGCTCAGGAATTGCGTCCAGACGTCAGCAACCTGTTTCAACATTTTTGCACACTTGATGGATTTTTGGGCTGTCGTGAAGCACAATCTTGGGGAATCCATTCCTTGAACAGGCGCACATGGTTTGTGAATTCTCCTGTTTCCACCGCATTGCGCTCATAAATTCGATTATCGTCCAGCTTTCTATTTTCAGACGGGCGCTCAAGAATTTAAAATTCCCACTCCCCTCTCAAACACTGGAGTTCAGAATTTGATACTGAAAACTCATCCATTTTGTGCATCCACGCTGAGGAACCAGATAACCTAAATCCGATTCTATCACTGGAGCTGAGAATGTGAAAATTCTCTACGGAACCCAATAGCTTTGCAAAGACGTTCAGAATACCTTATTACACATGGCACTCGCAATAAGTCCAGCAAGATTTTTTGTGCTGGGCATCCGAATGTGAGAAAATAGTCGCACATCTTTTTATCATGACTCTCATAGCTTCTGAATCCAATACACCGTTTCACATTGATTCAAATTTGCCCGTAGTCCACATAGTCCTTCCTTTTGTTCTTCACTCACATCACGGAAAGTATCAAAATCAACTTTCTCTGAAGTCCCCAACCAATTTTTAATGAAACACATTAGTTGTGTGGCAAAGGGGAGGGTTGATTTGAGGCACTTTTTATTTCTTAAGTCTGATATTATTTTATTAAGTTATTCTTTTGTTGGATTGTTGCAGTTTTGTTGATTTTGTTTTCGTTACCAAGAGCATTTGCTTTGTAATGTGTATCCAATGACGACTGACACTTGTTCATGAAATTGGGAGCCAATATCATGAATGATGTCTGATGAAAATTACCGACATGATGCCCTGCTTAAAATTGCGTCATCCCAAACATCTTGTCACCATCACCATCCACAGCATATGCAGAGTCTGAGAGGAACATGGGAACCAAATAGCTATCCGTATTTCCAGGCTCTGCCGTGTGAGATCCGACAAATCTTTCTCCATGGCACACGGAGGTAGAATAACATACATGTGATGTGCCCATGCCATTCGAACGTGTTCAGTGAGAAAATGTCAGCAATTTTTCAGGCAAAAGTGAGACCGGTCTCCTTTTCAGTCAACACGATCACTCACACTTCGCTTCAACTGAACAGCCAATTTCCAGCAAGATTTGTGTAACGAACATTTCATTTCTATGCACAACGCCTATTCCTATTTTCCATTGTTGCATTGAAAGATGCATCCGTCTGTTGAATTGGATTAATTGAGTTGAATCTGAGGGCGAGTTGCACATGGGGAATACTGCCGGATTTGTACATCTTGGAAATCCCAGAAATGAGAAGATATTTTTCCGAAATGAATTCCAACCAAATGCTTCGATTCCAGAAAGTCTCCGTTGGCAGACCCAAGCAATTACAATGGATTCCAAATCGAGAGCTTTTGCAACTGGCCAATTGATGGGGGTTCGGAGCACATTTTGAAACTGAAAATTTTCGATTCACATTGATGGGCACAGCAAGGAACAAGGTGTTGAGGAGGTCAATCAGGTTGATCACTGAAAACGAGCAACCGGTTAGCTTGTCATTTCCATCGGAATTGATCCTCACAATTATTGTAAGATCGCGGACGGCATTGTGGTCTGTGGATGTCAGCTGTCTGCACCTCAAGGGGCAAAGTTGCAAACATGATGGGAACTGCCGTCATCACAAACAACCTCTTGGTGTCTTATCTCCAAATTTGATACGACTGTCACGATATGGACATCCTTTGGTTGTTTATTTTCACTTTGAACTTTCGGGCATGGAGAATATCTGGTGTGTTGGTTTGGTTGAAAGGACATCTAATACAACCAATGACATCAATGCCACAAAATTTACTTGTCTGAATGATTCACCAGGCGAACAAATGCGGAATATTGTGCTCAGGAGCAAATTTTCGCCCTCATCCTCTAGTTCTGACACAAAACAGTGAGGCAGGGGAAATAATATTTCATTTTTGCAGGAATTTTTTCAGCAATTTGCGCATCAACTTCTGAACTCCTCATGGCGAGATGCGATAACTGACTAAAATCAGGTGTAAGAGATATAAATTTGTAAAGAATGGGATATTGAGAATTTACGAGTACCTCAAAATGGCAAGAACCACAGTGTCAGCCTATGGCAACACTTTCTGCAATGGAAATTGAATATTTGCACTGGGTGAAATTATACCTCTTTCTACATGTTGAAAAGTGCAGTGATTTGGAAACAGACAGCCAAAGGACGACAGTTGTTGAACTCAAAACGCGGAACACAGCAACAGAATGGTGGCGAAGATAATTGCCCCAAAAAGGCAAAACCTCCACAAGGAACAAAACAAAAATGTGTGCATGTTGTTTAGCAAGGATGAATCATACCGAGTATCTTTTTCAATGGCAGCTAACCTGATCCAACTATTAAAAAACCTCTGTCAAACTTTTGTGAACCAGTAAAACATATCAACTAATAAAAACACGGCTCACGTGTGCTAAATACTTGTCTGGTCGTTGACTCTTTTTCCCCGTAGCCAGCAGAGTCTGCAAAAACGTCACCCTGAGTTCTACTTTCCAGGATCGGCCAAGAGCCGTCCTGAACATTGGAGAAAATCCAGTCAGGCCAATTCAGGGGCCATCCAATTTCAACAGGGTTTAATGATGTTTCACACGATACACGAATGTTATGTGCTATGCGATGCATGTTGTCGTTGATTGCAAGTGGCTCCTGAGTTAGAAATGAACTCCTGTGTTTGAAGAGCTCCGCAGCTCCGGTGGGAAGTGCAAGTACAACCACAGAAACAATAATGACTCCCTTAACACAAGTATCTACTTTGGTCATGGGATCGGTATTGTTTCTGTGACTGCACATGTCGGGTGTCATGGATGTGCCATGCCTGGCCGTGGCTGTAGTCATTCTCTCAGGGGGATGTACAGCCACAAAACAATAATGACTGCCATGATCCAATATAGGTACTTGTTTTGTGGGAGTCATTATTTTCTGTGACTGTACAGTACTTTTCTTTGAAATTGTCCTGCATGGTGACATGCTACAGTGATGCATAATTGCAGATTTTCACGGTCTTTCTTCATTTAACAACAACTGTCCTTTGTCATGTTAGGTAGTTAGGTTTACATGTTTTGCGGGCTCATTCTCCACTCATCTCAAAGGAGTTTTGCACGTCGAGTGGGCCATATGTCAAGTCAAGCAGCAATCGGTTAAAGTAGGGAAGCAAATGGTAACTTCATTAACTGTCTCACAAGGACCTGTCAGGCTTTTTTAGCACAAAGAATTTTTGGTTTTGGAGAGAGTTTGGCACATAGTTTTCGGCACACAGAGTTCGCACATACTAGGCTCGTCATGGTGAATTGAGGTCAAAAATGGTGAATGAGGTCAAATGAGGTAAATGGTGAATAATGTCAAAAAGTCACGTGATAATGACCAAGCAAGAAAATTGCAGAATAAGAGCATGAAAGTCGGGCTTTTATGCATCATTGGTATACGTATCACTATTCACTGTGTATACAAGAAATTTCAAAGAAAAGAACTCTACGTCAAGTGCATGAATTGCAGTATGTACTCTTGTCTAATCTCCCCACCCCACATCACCACACGAGTGTTATGAGAGAGCAAAATCGAAAGTCACCTTGAGGTTTATTAAAAAAGCATCCATGCACATCAGATCAATTCAGCAATTTACTTTGCACCAAAAATATCACTCCGAGCATCTCATTAGCACCACTTGTTTGAACAACAGTTTCGAAGGGGGTTCAAAGAAGTAATGGCAATGGTCCAACGTGTGGGTTGATGTGGGTGAACATGCCCCGATGGGGCAGTGTAGAATGGCACGTACCACCTGCGACATGCGCTGACTGCTTTTTTTAATCACTTCTGTGACTTTATCATGCAGCTTTTGTGATTCCAGCAATGAAACTGCCTTCTGGCCGGGAAACAATCCCATTATGAGCAAGCACAGTGCCCACCTACTTCCTTCAATTTGTCATTAATTTGTTTTCGATTTTTTCGTGAGAATCGACATCGTGAAAAAGTCGATTGATTACAATTGATCTGCGGTTTCCATGTCTTCTGGTCAGAGAGTTCAACTTCATGGCAAAGTTTAGAGACTTCGGAGATCCAGCCAATGTCCATTTAAACCAATGTCCATTTAAAGCACTTGTCAGTGATTCTCTCAAGCTTTTAAATGAGCCACATGCACATAAAAACCTGTCATCAAAAAACTGAGATTTTGTTGATGTGCACAGCCGATATAGCGTCGTGCTGGAGGTGGAGGGAAAACCCGGTCCGTGAGGGCCTGGCAAAAAAACCCCTCCTTGTAGCCCATAAGCACTGCAGGCCAAATAAAGAGGACATGGAAGGAAATCTTCAAGGAAAGTATTTTTTACCATATCCTCGCATCTGGTGTCTGCCACATGCCAACAGCACTGGATTGCGCTGCTGACACCGCTCGGAGTGCCCCCCCCCCCCCAAGGAGAAATATTGCAGTTGCATGAACTTGTTGAAACCCCTACGTAACGGTAAAACGCCAGTGCTTCTTTCGCAGTTAGTTTCGACTGAAGTGGTAACCCATAAAGAACTAACTGAGAGTTAATGTTCTGTGCTCTTTAAACGCCGTAAAGATCTGCTGCAGATACGTGGGTTGTACCAGAATTAATGGAAGTTGCATCCTCAAATGCCTTGGGTACAACTTTGATCAATTTCACCACTGCAGGCACTCTTCCTTGACATCGATGCAAATTTCCACCCTTCTCATGCAACTATCAGATGTTCCACATTGTTCCAAAGTGGGCTCTTTTTTGCCTCTGAATTCGTGCTTTTGACCAAGGCCGGACATTGCAGTCCTGACATTGCCCGTTTGATTTTTCTGAAAAGCCGAGAGTTGTGCAAGCCGAGGTCAGGTGTGCCTGTGAATGCCTTGTGAGAACCATCTTTCTCTTCTGCAGGGTGTACCAAAATTTCTGGATTTTATGATGGCGATATTTTCATTGGGGTATTTTTTATTGATTCTGCGAGCCGACTGAGCCAATTTGGTACGGATTTTAGAAACTTCCTTTCAACCAAGAATGCTTCAGATCAAGCTAGCAGACAGAAGGATGTTTGGGGCTGAATCAGCTGAAGTTGTTCTGTCGTCATCTCCAACAGCCTCTGTGCACCACTCATTTTTCGCTCGTTCTCAACCTGACTTTTTAGCTTGTGATTGAGGGTCATTTTTGAACCACCCTGTAACACAGGAAAATTGTTGAATTATTCAAACACTAGTGGAAAATGAGAGACACTGGCCACCATATACTCCCTCCAAAATGGCAGGATTTTGAGTTGCATAATCTTTGAGATCTATGCCATTGAATTCTTTGAATTGTTTTTCCACCTTTGAAAAATCCTTGCTTTTTCTACAGAGCACAAAACACAATGAATTCAAGCATCTCTATACAGAGTATCAGAAGGCTGATAAAGTTGTCCTTTGGCACAAATGTCCACCATAGATGTGTGTATTTAAACAGATCAAAATTTGCCATTATCGCATGCAGAATACCAAGACAATGAGCCAACTTCCATTAATTCTGGTACAACCTGCGAGCACCAACATCGGCCATTTTGCACGTGAAAGTGGCACGTTTTTTTTTTACTTCCAGATAAAAAATCACTGTTAGCAATGTAATAATGATCGGTAATCAAGAAAAATAGCCGATCAAAAAGTGCATCTACGAGGGTCGGTCAACTTCCAATGAGAATGGCCCAGTAAATGTTGTCCAATTTGAATGAAACTTTGCAGAGCAGTTCTTTGGTTTTATTTAGGATGACTGACTGAATTTTAGAGATTTCCCACACCTAGAACAGAATTGGGAAGGTTTCAAAACAAACGCCTAATTCTGACACTTTTCTGAGCTTGGCATCCGTTGAACAAGGAGCAGTGATTCGATTTCTTCCCAAGGAAGGAGTGACACCCACTGGCATCCATTTCCTCATGGTCAACATGTTCCTCGAAGAAACTCCTTCACATCCTATGACTTACCGTTGGGCTGAAAAGTTCAGAAGGGGTCAGACATGTCTTGACAATGAGACCTGTGATTCAAGGCAGTGACGCCATGCAGCCTTAACCAATTTTGACAGAATATCAAAATCAAACATACGAACTGCTCCCAAATCTGTATTAAGTGATGGAAATCTCTAAAATTCAGTCAGTCTTCCTAAATAAGACGAAAGAACTGCTCTGCAAAGTTTCATTCAAATTGGACAACATTTACTGGGCCATTCTCATTGGAAGTTGACCGACCCTCGTAGACACAGTCAAGATTGTCGTGCTGAACAATCTTGGAACAAATGGTTTTCCTTTTTCTTTTTTATTTGTTTTGACCACACTCGGTGCAATCATTGTGATCAGTAAACTCAAGGAAAACTACCCACATCTTCCTCCAGTGTGAATATAGTTTGATCTACAAGAGTTTTCTCTCTGTGGGATAAAACTGAATTTTTCCATGAGTGCAAGGAGTCAGGAGAGTTTTCCAGATAGAATTTCAACGCTGTTCAAATTCCATAAATGAATTTTTGGAATTTCTAGTTGGCATTCATACGCAGAAATTAATTTAATGCAAGTTTCAATCTTTGACAACTGGACGAGAGCAGAGCCTGCATGTCCTAACCGAACATGACAGAGTTCCCCCCGTCTCATACATCTTGAAGTAGCTGACTGGCCTTTTGTGTCCTTTTTCTGAGAATGTATCATCCACCCGAAAACCGACGCAAATTACAAATTTAATTGAAGTACCAGTCGGTAAAAATACATGGATTCTCTGACTAATGTTTCTGTGAGGTGAGGAATAAATCCATCGGATTGCAACAGAAATTGGCAAAATGATTATTGGTCAATTATCAGGAACAGCTGGAAATAAGTTTTCCTGGTAGCATTTTTCTTTTCTTTTCCTTTTTTTTTTTTTTTTAGTTTCCATGGAATCAGCGATGCCCTTCAAGCAGGGCTTAAATTGAGCGGGCTCCCTCGGGCTCTCAGAGCCGGCCGCCCCTGGGGGCGCCGCCTCCCAGAGCCGGCTGCCCCTTTTCTTTTGAGATGTGGCAGCCCTTGCCCCCATGTGCATTTCGCCACCTTTCGGGAATTTGAATACTGTAAGAAACCAGAAGAGGAAGGGAAGGATAGAATGAAGGGATGTATTCTTTAATTTTTCGGGGGAGACCCCATATCAATTTGAAATATGACATAAAATGTCCCGACAACCGAAGGGCCCAAAAGCCCTTTTCACATTTCTCTTGCCCTTTTCAAATGTTGGGAGCCGGCCGTTTTTATTTTGCAATTTAAGCACTGCCTTCAAGTAAGTTTTAAAAAGGTCAAAGATGGCAGAAATTTGAGACCTTGTCAAGTACAAACCGAAAATTCCAGGTTGCTACATTTGGACTGAATAAGGTTAAAACATGTGCAGTTCGATCGTAAACGGATGAAAATCATAACATCCCTGACTTGTGTTTCGCAGAAAGGTGATTCCAGTTTGGGGCAGCGGAGCCCCAAATTGAGCAGAGTGGCCCACAGTTTCCAAAGTAATTTCCCATCATGTGGCAGTATTTTCAACCCTCACCGTTAATACGATACAGAAATGAACAAAAACAAAATTTAGTTTCATCGTTTTCGTTCCTCAAGCACAATTTTCAGTAGAACATTCAATCTCCACCAAATTACATCCCAACGTGGAAATATGTATAATGTGTGCATCTAGCAAGCATTGCTGGCATGAACTTTACCAGGTCCGCAAATGGGCAGGTTATGTCTACCAGATGCCTTTTGGTGATAAACTTCATGTGCATGTCTCTGATGGAACATAACGTTGAAAATAACTTACAACTGGACCATTCTCAAAGTTTAAAGAAAAACTTTACGTACGGTTCGGCTATGAGTTAATTTCAACTCTATGTTCCGTGATTTGTCCGTTCGTGGTGCCCGTGCTGAAATAGTTGAAGAACTGATGAGTCGGGCACCCCCAACTCCTAAGGCAAAGCCGTCCTTTGAAAATCTGAGGGAAAGCCGCCCCCGAAACATAGTACAATAAATTAATGTACGTATCATTTTGCCCTGAACTGTACAAAAACACAAAAATCATCAATCAGCTGAGGGTAACTTCTAGGGATGACCACAAGTCCGAAAAATAGCGATCATCAGTGGATGACTTTGTGAAATGGAATACAGCGTCGGAGTAAATAAAAAGCACGAATTTGTATGTTTAAATGTACAAAATTAACACAAGAGCAACTTTATTTGAAGCTTTTTCTGAATCGAAAATCAAGTTTCAATTGCTTTGCATTTGCACCACAGGCGAGAAAGAAAGAGAGAAAAAGAGAGGGAGAGAAAAGGGAAAGAGAACAAATAAAGGTTGGGTGAAACAGCTAAAGTACCAAATCATTGGAACCAAAAGTCAAAATTAATAATGGAAATCTATCATCCAAGAATTACACTGCTGAGTTGCATCCGCTGAAAACACGTTGAGACATGTGTACACACAAAAAATAAAAAGGTAACATCCAATTAACTTAGAAAACCGTATAGTAAGCTTCGTGGTCATTTTATCTGATAATTTAACTTACTTTCAAACCAGCAAAGTACCAGACCGGAAAAAAGCGAAACGGTAAGACGATAAGCACTGTTGACCTCTCATACGACACTCATTCAAGAATTCAACCGTCCACTCAAAGTAAAAAACAAATGACAAAAAGTCTGATGGCACCCATTCCACAAACCAAGGATCCCCAATGAACGAAGCATGGATCTCTGCTTCACTGACTGTTCGGTATTCAAGAGCCCCATGCCCATCCATGAGTGAGGTCATGGCAGAAATGAACGGTCAGCCTTAGCCTACTCTGATATTCCCGGCTCTGTCAGTGCATCGCTCGCTCAAAGCATTATCTCACACACCTCTTGGGTGGGCATTACACTCCATCACAAATGTCTCAAGTTCCCAGCATGAGCAAAACAATGCAGACTCTTTCTAAAGGGCCAATAAATCAATGCCATCTGCAACGTTTGTACCAATTAACCTATCCTCAATGTCACCGACATAATAATATTGTAGATTTCAGCCAAAAAAACATACAGATCGTTTCCAGGCTGACACTGCATATGGCAAGTTCCTTGCAATGTGAACAGTTGTGCTCTGCACATGGCAGCACATTGCATTCAACTTATGCTCTTTTGTCTTTACTCGGCAGTGACTATCGAGCAGCTAGACACTGCTCGCAACTCAATAACTTTCACAATGAAAACAACTCTAGTCTGCTGCAATTCATCAATTTCAAATAAACCAATTTGGATAAACATCCAGCAAACGTTTTTACAGTAAACCACTGGATAATACAAAGGCCCATATTTGGTTTCTTTTATCAGTTTATCACCGTGTTGTGTAGTACGTCATTACCCAACAAGTCGCAATGTAATTTCATCCAAAATGTTTTCACGAGCATCGACCGAAAGCAGCACCAAAAAATAATCAGATACAAATGAAAGGTCACAGTTCGCATCCCTAATCCTAAAGCTCCATAAATATCTGCTGAGCACATGGGTCGGTGAACCGACATCTTGCAGTTGTGGGAATTTTATTTAATACTTTCTTTCATTCAATACTTTCCTCGGGGAAACAACCCGAAGGACAGGGTTGAAACCCTCCACAACGAATGTTGGAAAAAACGCCCGAATGATGTTTATGGTAAGGAGAAGCAGTGGCGTGTGGTTCCACTTAAAAAGTATCAGAACGCCCGCTTTACGTGTATGCAATACAGTGGTAGGTAAATGACGTGCAGTGTTGCGGCGATATTCCCGTTGAAACCAACAACGTCGTTTTCCTAAGGCAGTCCTGCCTGCTGCGAAGCACGGCACCTTGATAGCTATCTTTGAAAGGCAACAAATCTCATCGGAAATGTGTTTGTTGCTTCTATTCAATGGTCTGCTCATGATACAGTGACTGAATGAGAGTGGGTGCAAGCAAAGCATATGTATACAGACTGCTTACATGCTCCATATCCGAAGAGACTAAAAACAAACAGGGCTGGTAGAATTGGGCAGACAGGTCGGGGAAAGGCACGGTATGGATCAGGTGACTGCCATCCTTCCTGCAGAGCATGTGCTGCATGCGTTTGGATGATCAGTGTAGCTCTGCACCGCCGTGGAACTGCATCCAGACGTAATTTTGCTTAACTCGGGTCCAAATGATCCACAGCTCCGTATGAGCCTGTCCCTTTCTCTTTCCCCCAATTTGAATTCTGGATGCTTCAAATGAAATACAGAGCCCATTCTTCTCTGCTTCAATGATACAAGTTGTTAAGAGGTTTGATTCAATGGGTGGATAAAACTCAGAAAAATGGATTTCAACTACTACAACTAAACTTAGCGACAAGTTCAAAACATAATAATTATCAGTTCACCTGGGTGTTGTTCCTGGACAGGCAATTGAGAACTTGCAGAACTGACTGATGCGTTGACTTTCGGACGGAAAACCTCTTCAAATGTCTTGTGGTGATGTGTGAGTGACGCATTTTTGTTAAAAATCTCTAGCTTTTGGGGTACTATGTCACCAAAAACCCCTATCAGGGGCTCTGCCCCTGGCAACCCTGCAGGGGCTGCTGCCACAGAACCCCACTTTGGATGTCCTCTGGCGTGGACAGGTGTCGGCAATGCCAGCAAATTGTTTCCGTTTACCCATAAGAAACTCCAACGCATGCGACTGGGAAGAAGTCAGGAGTAAAACTTTAACCAAGAGAAGTCACGATGGTTACCGATATCTACGATATATACAGATATCTACGATGCCCACCGATATCCACATTCCCACAGTACATAACTCTGTGTTAAGTGTAAAAGCCAGCAACTTTCTACCAGGTGAACATTTTCCCCAAACACTTCCCCTTGATGAATTTTCAGATGCAAATTCCCTCTAGATTATCAAGTCTGTTTTTGATGGAAGTGTCGTGATCTTTGAGATGTGGGTGGACCAAAGAAGTAAAACTGAAAAGTGCCCATAATTGGACTCTCTGTTGAGCTAAATGAAATGGGTTGATTAAATTTTCAAGATCTCGAAAAAGAACAGACGCTACATCCGGGAGGCAACAATTTAACTGCAACATTTCGATGGGGGTTTCATTATTCCGAGGCAACAATTTAACTGCAACATTTCGATGGGGGTTTCATTATTCCATCAGTTGTACAGTGCAAGCAAAAAACATTTCAAACGCACAATGGAACTGGTAAACACACAACAATGCACTCAGTCAGGAACAAAAACAAAACCATACTTAAATAAAGCAAAAAAAAAACAGAACAATAGAGAGAGAGACAAGAAGGGGAAAACAATAGTCAAAGAGATGCCGAAATAACTGCAATGCAAAGCAATTCCCTCATTACATCATCATCATCATCATCATCATCATCATCATTTGGGTGAACACATCGAAACGACACAATTTTGGATAGAAGTCCATTTCCTCTGGGGCGATCCGAAAGTCTCCTTTGCTTTTCGTCTCTATCTTCCTTAGGTGAATTATTCTTGTAGCAACGGACTCGCCCCAGATTGACATTTTACAACAAAGTAGCTCACTTTACGTGTAGTAATAGTTGTTTTGCTTGTTCTTACAATAGTAACTTCGTTTTAATAAAAACACGTCACCAAAATTCAAGAAATCGTAAACACACGTGGTAGCTAATGTTAGATAATGCCACCATTTAAAATCTGCGTAATATTAGTGTTTGAAGCACAACGCTCACTCAAGTGTGATACAGTAAAAGAAAGAGAATAAGTTGTTTGTGGGATCAAATAATCACAGGCAAATAGGTTCCGTAAAGGCAAAATGTTCACTCCTAGGTCGAAATGTACTGCTCTTGATAAGCTAAGTTTTAGGGAAGGGAGAGGTGTAACTCAGCATTTTCCTCCAGGACTCCGAACTTAGCTGTGCAAAGCAGCAAGCGTATGCCTTCTCCTAACTTTGTGAAAAGTTAGACATCCACATTTTCAAAACTCAGCTGTGCAAAGTTAGGCAAATGCCTTCTCCTAACTTTGTGAAACTTTAGGTATCCGCTAATATTCCTAACTTTGCACAGCAAAGTTGGCATACACTTTGTCCTAGCAAAGCTACAGTTAGCCATCTGCCTTGTCCTTACCTATCCTTGTCCTAATTCTGGGCATCTTGCATCACTTACGTCTTGCGGAGCAGAGAAAACCTTCCCTTATTCAATGTGATTACTCTCTGCCAGACTTTCATGCATTGCAATCAAAAAATTCGCAAACCTCTAAATTTTCCAATAGACAATGTTGGAAAGAAGAAAAGTAACATATCTATTGCTTAGAAAGCACTGCCGGTAGCATTAGTCAGGCTGAGTTGGGGGTAGAAGACGACACCCCAGTTGGTACACTCAATCCTCGTCCAGAAGCAGTTGCAAAAAGTGGTTGAAATGGGAGGGAAATGTCACTACCCCAACAATTCTAAGATGGAACACCAATCCTACAACTGACACCTAACATCGGGGAGACAACGCCTTGAATTAGGGTTGATGGGAGAAGCATAAGAAGTCAAAAAGCTCCAGTTTCTCGGAATAATTTTTTTCTCCAAACCTTCAGCTGCAGGCCCTCCTCCCCGGAATCTCGCCGGGACTTCTGCTATCTCCGCAGATTGCTTACCTCGATGTTGGAATAATATCTCACAATTCAACAACTGGGACGATACGTGAACGTGAACTTTGATAGTAGTTGGCCAACTGGGGTGTCGTCTGCGACCCTTTTTTTTAATTGAACATGTTCTTTATTGAACATTGACCCTTAATTCAATCTGCTGCCTGGCAATACCGGCAATGTTTCTTTCCCTGGAATGATAATGCTTCCTGCTATTAACACGGCACTTCCCCTGCTGTGATCATTCCTCCAGCAGTCAATGGTCCTCATGCTGCCAGCAATCATGTTCATCAATTTTGAGAAAAATATTTTTTTGATTTTGTGTCATGCATTCACAAATTAAAAACGCCCTTCAGCTCGTATTTCTCTTTTTTTTTTTTTTTGTGTGTAGAAGTGAAGCAGCTGCCCTGGAGGCCAGACAGAACAAATATGTATCTCCACCATCTGCAGCTTTTTGCACCGTGCCACAAGGCCATCACCTCATGTTCAGTGAGCGAAATTGAGCGAACCCCAATTTGGATAACATCCAGCTCCAAATTATAAAAATTGCTTCACACAGATCCAAAGCTGCGCAATGACTCTTGAACTTTTGAGAAGGAAAACTATTGAACGTTGTGCTTTTTTGGTGAGAACCAAAACACGCCTTTTTCAATAAGAAACGCAGACTGTTACCAATTCTATCTCAACATTCTACATCAGTTTTGTAGTAAAATACACACATTCACCACCTTAATAAAGCTGAATAACAATAATAATTAATGTTTCATTTAATGATAATAATAACAACAGAGACCTCTTAACTATGTGAAATTAGCTGTTGTAAGTAAGTAACTTGCATAAATATAATGAAATCAGAGACACAAAAAGACAAAGGGAAGTTCATTTTATGTTTCAGCCCACTTTATGGATATCCCACTTCTGGATTTACACATTCGTGAAAAGAATTTATACCAGTAGCTAGCCACTGCTTCTCCTTTGATGCAAAGGGAGCATTGCCTGCTTGTTTCCATTGCAGTCACCTACCCTGATGCACACAGTTGAGAGGGATTCTTTAATATCATCAGAAAGTTGTAAATTTCCCTCGATCAGACATCCAGGAAAGCAGATCAAAAAAAAAAGAATTGGATTCAAGTGAGCTGCATCACAGTCGTGCAGAGAGGCTATATCACAATAGTGCCCCTGTGCTAATGACAAAAATAGACTGGCCATATACTTCCGAGTCCCAGGAGGGCATGAGTTGCCAGCGGGGGAACTGTTGAGGTGACATGCGAAAATGAATAGACAACCCAGCGTTATTGCTGTAGGGGCTGCGAGGAGTACCTGTCCAATCGGTATGCCAAGTGACGGTAGTTTTCTCACATCAATGCCCGAGGGAGGGGGCTTTCACATTTTTTAAAGAAAAATTGTTTTCTTGCAGTTTCCAAAAACGATTTCAAATTGAGGCAAGCCGTTACAAATGGGTGCTGTAATCAACCCAATCTAAATGAGCATGTTTGCACAAACATTTTGCCGTCATGGAAATTTTAATGGATTTCAGCTTTATTTTGCTTCCATTTACGAAGCCAAGCGAACCTCACTGTCGTTGAAGGACAACAATGCACTGAATGAACATTGCTTTGACATCACAGGACAGCGAATCATGTTGAATTCTTCTCGTCCACGCACAACTGGATGAGGTTTGTTTGCCAACTGCGTGAAGTTTCGTGGGCTGTTGGATTGCTCCTCTGGAAGATCGCAATTCTGAATTAATCAGTTTTTTTTTCATTTGAATGCCCTTTTGTCAGTTTTAAATTCATTTCCCTTTCAATTTACAATTTCCCTTTTCCCCTAATTCAATTCCATTTCTTTTTTTTTTTACGTTTTAACAGGAATTTTCGAATAAGTTTACAGCAACTCGTCAACACAACCTGATTTCTGGAAAACTGCAAACATTAGATAGAAGCATTGGATGGATCCAAAAACGATCCTGTTTTTTCAAAATCGCCACTGCAAGTACCACAATAATGTACCTTGCCATTTCGTTGGAGCCATTCCAAAGTGTGGCACAATGTCCGAAATTTGCACTTAAAAACATCATCAATCAATCGGCATACCCGAGTCACTCACATCTCGCCTTACCCATCGAAATAAAACATGCAAATCATCAGTCACAGAACTTGCTAAGATACCAAATCGCTTCCGCTTGTGAAATGCAGTTGTCTCACTGCAAGACTACTGTGAAACGATTGTATCATTCCTTCACTCTGCACAAACAAATATGAGAAGAATGGCCTGCTCAGAAAGAAGGTAGACACTGGAATATTTCCACAAAAAGTAAGTGGGAAAGCAACTGTCAATTATGCAATCTGGTGAGTGGGATATCAATATAAAGTAAGACTCTATCTATATGTATAAAGAAAATCTACCAACAGTGCTGAAATCTGAAAAAAATGAAACCACATTTACTTCCAACGTGGCTCCTCTAAATAACAAGGTGGCTCGTGGAGTTTAATCTTCCAAGATCTGTGATTGTGGAACGATTAACCTGAGACCTTTCTGGCTTGAGTCTATGCTTAATATCCGAGAAACCTCAAGTCAATATTGGGCCATGGTATTGCCCATACTGACTGAAGATTGTGCCCTGCTGTTATTACAACAGCAAGATGTAAAAATCAGTGCAGTGCTTTCAATTTTCGAATGCAATTTCTGTCACTAAGCCAGAAAATTCTGCATTTTCAAAACCAACCCACGAAAAAGAAACATCTCACAACCAACCGGCTGACGCACTGTCACCAACACTGCTTCAACTCAACAGCCAATTATAAAGTGGACAGATTTGTGTTGGTAAAATCTAATTTCTGACAACAAGCAACCCCTTTTCCTCTGTTGCAAGAATGAACTTTTCCTCTCTTGCAAAGGATGAATTGAAGATGGATTGAAGTGTCCTGTAAAAATTTATTTTTCTTGTTCCTTCCTGTTCCATTGTTGGATTGGAAGATGCATCCTTATGTTGATTTGGCTATCAAGTTTAACCAGAGGGCGAGTTGCAGTGGGGAATACGATTGATCGCTTCTGTTTAGGTGGGGATTTGTGATTGGCAAATATGCTGGTTGTTCAGACAACGGATTTTGCATGCTACGTTATCAGGCCCATTCATGGGCACAAATGTTCCAGAGTTGACTAAAAAGATTTTTTGGATGAAAAACTTTATTTTTCATTTTACGGAGCAGAGATTGATTTGTTTTGTTGCTATTGTCCCATGATTGTTGCCATTGCCGGGGAAAGGGAGAACTAAAATTCTCTTTTTTCATCATCTGGAGTTGATGTCCCTGCCGTAAATCGGCTATCGTGTTGAAGCCGAGTGAGAATGACAATTGGGAACATACGATCGGATGAGGAAAAAGGGTTGACCTACCAGCAAAAAGTGTCTCATTATTTTAATTTGGGGATCGTAGCATCACTTCAGTGATGTCAGATGAAAAAGTGCCTCTATGTTAATGTAAAGTGCCTCTACATTAATGTTTCTAAGTGTTGCCCCCCCGAAAATCGTTTTGTATCCTACAGGAATGCTATTTCCTCTACCACATGCCAGAGATTTTCCTTCTTGAAAATGGTGTAAATGAAAACAATTCGCATACACAATGCATCTGCAGAAGGGCATTCAATAATCAGGATAAAACCAAAATCCAAAAACCAAACGTGAGAACGGAATTCACAGCATCGACAGTTTGTACCTAATTCAGTTTGTAACCTAATTCAGTTTGTTTTAAGCTACAATCACTTCGTTTACAATAAAAGGTTATGATGACAGTAAAAAGAATGCACCCTTTCCTATTGTTGCACCGTTGCTGACACCATTGTGCACATTTGCACCATTTTTATCTGAAATAACTGAACACCCATCGTGTTCAGAGAAATTATCATACCTTTGGCAAACTGATGCCTGATAAGTTCACAAACATGATGGAGGTGAACAAAATACTTAATCAAAATTGTTGCAGAAATATCCCTAAACAAAATATCCAAAATAAAATATCCAACAGACAAAATATCTCCATTTCAAGTGTTCCTCTAAGAGGCAATCTGCTCGTCAAAGCTATCTTAGCTTATGCTTGTGTGACTTTCGAACTATTTTCCCATTTTGAATTTATTTCGGTCAAGTTAAAGCCATCCCAGCTTACGCTTATGTGTAGAGCACTCTGAAAATGGTGAAAAAGAATTTTCACCGCCAAAACGAAATCAGCCATTTCAACCATCTTTTGTGATTTCTTTATCATTTTAGTCAATTGAATGGTAATTCTGGCAATTGTGAATGGGCGATTTTCCACGAAATGTGAAAATTTCCACAAAATTCATTGATTTCCACGAAATATCTCCTTTTTCACGTTTTCATGTGAAAACGTCATGTTTTTCCTTTTTTAATTAAGTGGCAAGCATAGTGCACAAAAATATTTGAAAAATAAAGCTTTCTTTTGCTCTTTTCTCAGTCTCTTCTTCAGTTTATTTACATCATTTTTCCAATGTATTGTTCCTGCAAAATTCAAAGCAATCACATTGTAAAAATGACTGAAAATGCATTTTTGACAGGTTCTAGCCTTTTTATTTCCACTGCCAAATAACGAAATTTTTAGACTTTTGAGCGAAATTTTCCAAAAATTATCACCATTTTCAATGTGCTCTACTTATGTGACTTTCGAACTTTTTTTTTCCATTTTGAGTTTATTTCTGTCAAGTTTAACCTCTTTCCTAAACTTCAGCTGGGGTTAGCTTCCCGTTTTCTCTGCATGCCAAGTCCTTCATTCTTTTAGTTTACCCTGACACGTTAGCTTAGGTTAAGATGAGCTTCACATTTCTCTCCATTTTAAGTTTATTTCCACCAAGTTTATCTTCTTACTTTGGCTCTGGCTTCGATTGTTAAAATGTGATTCAGCAGAGATTTTGAAGAATCACGACCCAACATATCTGACAATTAAGAATCCTAAACTCATGTCATTAGGACAATCAAGTCATCGAGCGGCAAATGCATGCTTTAGGTTTATAAATTACAGTGGAGACATCAACTCTGGATAAACGCTCAACCGAAGTTGTGGATAAAAAAAATTTTGCCACATGTCCTTCGGTGGAAAAAAATTAATTCTAACATCGTATCAGCGTAAACCGGAAGTGATGTCCCCGCAGTTAGTATCCTCAGCTTTCCTGCCAATTTTACCAGACGCCCGGAGAAGCACAACTTCCTGCCAACTCCTGCTATTTTTTGAAGGTTTATGTGGGAATGGACAACATTGCTTCGCCATTCCTTCGGTGAGTTACAAGGGGACAAACGTTTCCACTCAACCCATGCAGAATTTTTAGGACAGAAAAATGCACTTGGCTTCCAACCCCAATTGGATGGTGCAGAAAAAAGGTGCGCACCATCGACATATTTATGCCGGCCATCTATCAAAGCCAGCGGCAGATTGTCAAAAGCTTATTTCACCGGATAATTGTTGGAGAAACGCTGAAAATTTTGAAGAAGAAACACAAGACTGAACTTAAAAATGAATCAGGTTTACGAACTCAGCTGTGGACGGTCCTCACTGACTTGTACACTTGTTTCGGTGGTCTGAATTTGTCATATTGGTGCCGTGGCGAGTGCTGAGGGATCGCCAAAAGTCAATTTCCATCATAAAATGCTGAATTTTAGTCTGAAGTCGAAAAAAATAATCAAATTAGTTAATAATGGTATGGTTGTGATATCCCACGATCCATACAAGTGCAGAGACCTCGGGTGAAGGACACATCCAGCACAGACTGTGCGTAAGAGGAAGAATTTTCACCAAACACAATGACCGTTCGATATTTTTATGTAAGAATCCAGTCTGTAGAAGCTTTGTAGGTTGGTAGCAACAAGTGATTGTAATGCAGTGGATAGAGTGTGACAGGGTCGAGGAAAGGAGAAATTTTGCACATCCAAGCTAAAGAAGTGCCAAATCCACTGCATGATGATAAGTGTTTATGTTGACAGAAAGTACTCGTATTGCTAAATTTAAATCACAAATATCCAGGAAAAAGAATGCAAAAAGAATTTGAAACTCTGAATAAAAAGCCAAATGAAAACACTCATCAGAATAAGCAAACCAAAATATCTCAAAACCTCAAATATATTTTACAGCAGTGGCTAGCAAAATGGATAAAGACAATTTTCATGGTACCGAGTTGTTTCATCAAAATACAACGATAAACGGATGTTCCAGATTACGACCATGTAAAATTCAATCCTCAAGTCAGGAATTTGGCTCAAACACGGTAATTTGCCACAAGTCCTCCCAGCAGGTGTCAAGCAGTAAAATGGTGGAAGGTAATGTAGCATTTATAGGTTTTGGTAAACCTTTTTCAAAAAAAAAACCCAAGTGTGCAAAATGACAAAATCCGGAATCGATTCCATTTCCACAAATTCACCATTCCTTGCTACTTTCCAACTTTCCAGCAAATAGTTAGTCTGTCCAGTCCAAGTTGAACTCTGACCATGGTTGAACTCAATTTTTATACCTGCATTCGTATTGCTCTGGTCGCATGAAAGAGTCGGGCACTCCAACCGTAATCTTATGCCTCTGCTCCATCTGCTCAAATCTGGTTTCGTGTATTGACGGAGTGAATTCCTTGCAAGCAATGCTTTTCATTTCTTGTGGCTTGGGAAGTTCTTGATTTGTTGTTGTGCGAGGCGGGATGCCGACAGGTGAGGGTCATGCATTGTCTTGCGGACTTCGCGAATCGGTTTTGAACTTGTAAATTGCTTCAAATCCAAATGAACCCTTTGAGGTTTATTTAGACTTCGAAATAAACACCGCGGTTACATTTTGGAGATGCCTGATCTTCGACCATGCGAGAAAAAGGTCAGAGCCAACTTAGACTGGATAGACTGTATTTACACTGCAGGCTCCACTTCTTGCGGCACCATTTGATCAATTCCTTCAAGTCTTAACTGAGATAATTCAGGAGAACATTTCAGAATAATCTGCTCTATTTTTCACTTCTAACGAGAACCATCAATGACAAATGCAGATTTTAACAAAAAATTGTAACCCCATATCATTAGTTCATGGAGGTAACTCACAGCAAAAGATGGAACAAGCATTTCTTGGCATTTTTACAATTGCAGTAGGTGTGTCAAAGAAGTTGCATTTTAGGTTGGCTCAAACCCTCATATACGAATTTAGTGTAACGAGAATAACTCTTACATCTTGAAATAGGTTTTCAGTTGATTTCTTGGTACTTTTAGCGCCATATGGATGCAAAAACTGTCGGCTAAGAAACATAAAGGTAATCAGAAACACAGATCAAAGCTGCAGTTGGTAAATTTCTCTTCTCCAATGAACATTACCGAATTATGTAGATCAGGTAATAAAGCATCATAATATGTCCCCTGTTGTCTGATTGCCGAACGAAGAAAGGAATGAAGAACCAAACCCCACATTCCACTGCATCCCGAACAAACTACTCTGGCTCTGGCATATCCATCTTATTCCATGGTAATCATGATTTCTCACAAATTACCTGTTACTCACCCAACATGCATTTTGTCCAAATTGGCCCTCTTCATACACAAAATAAAGAGCTGTTGAAATTGGAGCAATTGAAGTACCGTCCAGTATGTGCCGAACGATTTGATCAACGAAAAAAAACACAAACCCAAACTTTGATGTGAAATGAAAGAAAACCAGGGATCACCAAAATTAATCCAGCAAAAGCAAAAAATCAACAAACACAGGTTTCATTACTCGGGACAAATGTTTTCAGTGTTAATGTTACTTATTTAATACTTCTAAATGGGAAAGCCAAAACTCACAAATCGAGAACGAGTGTCACATGTTGGGTAATTGTTTTTAATTATCGAAAAATCGGGAAACATTGACCATAATCGGGAAAGATAGTGCCCCAACAAATGTTGAAGAGGATCGCCCTAATTAAGTTTCCTCCATCGCTCCCGCATTCACACCTCCCGCAGCAGGCCTCTACACTCTCAGCCCTCATTCATAGGTACTTATGCCTTTCCGTTGACCAATGAAGTGGTTGGTGGCGCAGTTTCACTGGCGGGATCCGCTTGGCTTGAGTTATCCTTCCCGCTCCCGCTCTTTCCCTTCCCACCCCTCTGGGATCTCTGCTCGTATGGTTTCCCGGCGGGGGCTGCCAATGATCCTTCTGGTGCATCTTTCTTTTCAGCAGATGGATGATGGCTGTCGTCCGAATCCGGTAGGCCATTCACCTGTACAGCTTGCTGTTCTGGGTTTTCCCTTGATTCACCAACTTCTTCATTTTCAATGCTCTTCTCTCCGCTGCCATGGCTTTGATTCCAATTGCTGTTATATTTGTTATAACCCCCTGAAAAGATACAAAAAACGACAGTTTCGTTTTTTTAAATTGCCGTTATTTGCTATTGTAACCCTTTGGAAGTAGGCACCAATTTTTTTTTATCATGAAATACCATCCAAGGCAGTGCGTAACGTGTGATATTCGGTAATCGCAGCTATCTCAAGCTGCTAAAGTGTACCAATGAAATGGCCACCAGTAGCCTAAATGTTAAACTACTTCGCTCTTCACCAGAAAGTCACATTTTAGGCATGTTTTAGAACCTGCCGCAAACTTTTCAGGCATTTTTCCGAACCAGACAAAATTCGCCAACATGCGGGAAATTTCAGAGGTATGGCTAAAAACTTGTTGCTATTGCTTATACAAGGCGCCTGACTTAGTAATGAACTCCCATGTGCGGAGAATTTTGGCAAGGAGTGCACATTTTAGCTATTCTTGCACATAAATCCACAACAGACCACTGAACAAAAGAAACCGATTCAAAATGGAGAATTTCTTGAGCACTTCTACTGTAGGAGGGGCAAAATCTTGGGATGATTGATAAATTATGATCATTATTGACAGGAAAATGTTCGTAGTTTTCCACTTTCCACGTGTATTGGATCTTGCTTGCATTCCAAGACCATTGTGGCAGAGCAAGTCCTCAGAAGCAGACCGTTCCGACCGAGGGTGCCAACATGAACAATTTCCTCTTGCAGCTGCACCATACAATACCACTTACGACGCAATAAAATAGACAAAAAAAAAACAAAAGAAAAAAACTGATTCGACAGGATATCCGGACCAAGTTCTTTCAATTTAGGTTGCTACAAACTGTCAAGAAACAGTCAGCATCCTGGACTAAAAAATGAAGGGTTCGGTAGAAGTAAGCTGGAAAGAGTACCCACCTCTACCACGTCCAAACCCCCTTCCTCGTCCACCACCTCGGCCTCCAGAATAATTGCTATTGTAGTTGTTATAACGAAAGCCGCTGTCCCCTCTGCTACTACCACCTCTTGGACCACCTCGAGGTCTTCGGCGATTCTGGTCGCCCTCCAGGCTTGATGTTGAATCTGAGAACAAACGAGGAAAAAATTTTAATCATCAGATAATTAAAATTTTTTGTGAGCATTAACTGAAATACGCTTCATAGCGAGAGGTAGCAGGGTGAAATATGACAATAATTTATTCCATTCTTTCATGACATTGGGGCAAAACGAGTCCAAACATGAAACGGGAAAAATATCAAGACCACATTCTAGCACAAAACTGTATATCACCTTTTCCGGACTGCACGAATGCTAAAAGTATCGAAAACCCAACCAGAAATATAATTAGGTATTTCCACTAAAGATAATCTCAATAAGGTTGTGCCTCATATCTTCTTCCAATAGCCAAAGAATTAAGATGCCCAATTTTATTCCTCAGGAAGTCACCGATAATTTATCTTACTTACCTACTTCGTTTTCCCTAAAAACAACTTATCTCATAAAACCGGTACCGGATGACAATGTTCAAGTTTTTTACCAAAAATCGTCAAATTGAAGGTTTCAGGGAACATGCTTGGAAATCAAGTTTTTGTAGGTTTCGAGGTTCGCCTGGGCTTCCTGAACAGGCATGTCCAGTTGAGGCATGCTTGCCTTGCCGGATGTCAGGTCGTTTACTCTGGACACCTATTCGGCCTGAACACAGACAATGACCATAACGTCGAACACTAAAGCAGTCAGCCTGTTGCGCCACCAAAAATCTGAAGTGATTCTACTAACCACCAGCAACACTGGACACTTCCTGTCTCTCCTGCGATGCCGCATCATTTTCCGTGGCCGGCTGCTCTGGATCCCGCACAGGACGAGATTGCTGGTAATTATTATAATCATCCCTTCCATACCTCGAATCACGCTGCTGGAAGCTGCCTCGGGGGTTGTAGCCACCACGGTAAGGCCCACGCTGGTATCCTTCACCGAGAAAAAAAGAGAAGTACGTGGTGAGCACAAAACAAAAACCTGAAGGCAAGGTCATTCGCTACCAATTTACAATATGCTTGCTCTTGCACAACTCAAGATAGGTGTAATGAAGAGCAGGAATTCAGTAAAAGTGTACAACCAATGATTTTGCACAATGTATACAATAAAATTAGGAGACTTGCATTAATGCCGAAACACATTGCTTCAAAGTTGTCCTTTTGACTTGCACACAGCTGGGCTGCTTCCTTTCAAAAGATATGGGGAGCCTCACCCCATTTCATCCCGAGGTTTAACCACCATTCCATCCAAATTCTTGAATAATAAGAAGCCACTAGAGAAAAAAGACAGGTTTTGTCCTTGACGCAGGACAAATGTCTTGCAGTCGTATTCCCCATTACAGCTCACCTTCAGGTCAACTCAATAGTCAATTCAGTGGGTAGATTTGTGTTGCGAAAATTTCATTTCTGTGCACAGCACTTATTCCATTTCCATTGTTGCATTGAAAGATACATCCTTCTGTTGAATTGACGACCTTCTGTTGAAAGCATAATTTCAGAACGTATAAATGTCTAAAACACTCAAATCCTCCACAATCATCATACATACCGCCAGTTCCTGGAGCTCCACTGCCATTTCCATGCTGGTAACTTGAAGCTTCATTTCCGTAACCATTTCCGCCAACACCCCAACCACGCCACGGACCTCCTCCTCTACCGCCTCGACCTCGTCCCCGTGGAAGGCCACGTCCTCGCATTCCACCCCGGAAGCTGTTGTCAGAGTCACTGAACCCACGGCTGAATAGTCCCAAAAGAAAAATATAATCGAGGAAATTGCATGATGGAACTGTTTGTTAATTGGCGAGGAGCCAAGCCACCTTTTTGCAGTCTGATCTAAAACCTATCTAAAATGATTGAACATGACTCAACACTTTCAGAGAAACATTTCGGCGATTATTTTAACCGATAATTTTTGGATTTCTGCACGGAGTCCCACTTCGCCCAGAAGAGGAATTGGGCAAAAAATAATCAGATTTGAAGCATTGATGCTTAAAATGCAAATTTGTTCACACGAAATAAACCCTTTTCCTTGCATTGGACACAGAGCAGTATTGTCGTGTCCATAATGAAAGCCTCTTGTACTATACGTCATACCATTTGCACTAAAATTGAAATCGAATATCTGAAATGAAAATATTTTTTTTATTCATTTTCAAATAAAGAACATGGTTCATGGTTCTTGGTTGTTC
>JASGXE010009141.1:0-49033 GCA_030068105.1 Sinentomon sp. SZTP_YWyxl
CTGATTTGTCAATTGGGGTGAGAGATCGGAGCTTTCTTTGGTGGTTATCGTTTGGGCATAATGACGATGGCGAAATGCATTGCTCTTGGGCGAAAGAGTAGCTAAGAGCTTGAATCTCAAATGGTCAAAATAGCTGGCTGGCTGTGGAAATTGTTTTGGATTATCTACTCTAGAACTTGGTGGCTGGTTTTTATACTCTGGACTCTACTTCAAATTGTATGATGTTGGCAGTTGTATTTATGCTTCCACCTTGAAGTAGTTACCTGTTTTTGTTAAATTTATGCTTCGTGTGTTGAAGAAACCTTTTTAGTGCTGCTATTGAATTTGATAGTCATGTCATGGCTTGTTGAATGAACGTCAGCCAACCACCTTATCCAGCTTGTTGAAATACCTGGTTAGAAATAGCTTGGCGGATTCCGGGTGTTCCAGCTCACATTGCTTATTGAGTTAATGTCAAGGTAGCTAGTTCTTTCAACCCAATATCTTGTTGAATTTATACCATCTGTGCTTGCGGTAGATTTTCAACATTGTCAAATCTTCCCGATTTCTCTGCTTGCTTCGATATTCATTGTTCGTTCGAGCTTTCCTCCCAGTTTGAAGGGTTGTTCATGTTTTTCTACTTGTTGAAAATCTTTTGAATGGCAACCTTGCTGAAGAGTGGCTAGCGTTACTGGTAACTCTTTACCAATGACTATTTTTTTTTTATCAAGAAGCTGAGACACTCTTGTGGTTAATGTCCCATTTTCGTTGAGATTGCTGCCATTGATAACATCTGCCATCAATGAAATAGTCATTCCAGTGGAGATGTGAGAAAATGACACATTGCCATTGATGATAATGACATGCTTGACATTCCTGCCATTTGGCATGCCGGACTTCCATCATGCCAAGAAGTGAATAAATGCTCATTTTAGTCTGACGTGATACACTGCCATGAAAAACGGGCATTTTAGTCTACATTACAGTTTTTTCTTAAAATGCTTGCCATTTACGATGATGGTGTGCTTGATATTCCCATCTTTAACTTAATGTCCGTTATGGTTGAGATATGTAGTTAGCTGCCTGTTATTAATGGTGAAGGTATTTTCATTGAAACATGAAATATAAACAGTTATGAAATACTGGCCTTTCCTGTCATCAATTGAATAGTCATTTCAGTAGACATGAATGTCCAATCATTGAAATGCGGCACTTTCCTCCAATGAAAAGGTCATTGGCTAGCATTTGTCAATGAATGCTTTGACTTCAGTTTATCATCCAGAGCCTACTCTCAACAAATTGCCTTTTGACTCGTTTGGGGTACTTCTGGGGCACATATCATTGGAATTTGGGGTTGGGAAAACACTTTCCCGCTGCAAGTTTGGCACGCATGGGATTGTTGCGAAATGTTGGAGTTCTCCTACGTTTGTTGCAATCTTTTCGATGCACACTGTTTTTATTTGTTTTTTAAAACAATTTGACCCCAACGTGGTCTTTTGTGCGTATGAGTGGATCAGTGAGAAGTGCTCTACTTTTTTCAGTCTTCAAATCCAGTCCACTGCCCTTTGAACATCAGCTTGCAAGTGGTTCGGCCTTGTTGGATGGTGTATGGAATCTTCGCATGCTGGTCACTTTGGGAAGGTCCGGATTTGTTGATTCCGATTGGTGGTCTTTGGTGTAGAAGGGCTGTGGTTGGGAGGGTTTTCGTGTGTTTATAGAGACCTGGTGACACCGCACCAGGAGACCACAGCAAAGCTCTTTCGCGCTCGTCGCTCTTTCTGCTGGATGAGACATGTGGATAGGGGGAAGTGGACCGAATGTTGTTTGGGCAGAATGAATTTTAGGCCGAATGGACTTTAGCCCGAACGCTATCTAGTCCGAATGGGTTTTGGTACGAATGGCTTTTGGTCCGAATTGACTTTAGATCGAATGAACTTTTTAGGCCGAATGACGTTTGCTCCGAATGGGTTTTAGTCCGAATTGTTTTCAGTTCGAATGGTTTTTAGTTCGAACGCCTTTAAGTTCGAATGGTTTTTAGTTCGAATGGTTATAAGTTCGAATGCTTTTTAGTCAGAATTGTTTTAGTTCGAATGGTTTTTCGTTCGAATGTTTTTTGGTTCAAATTGCTTTTGGTTCGAATGTATTTTAGCCCGAACGAGTTTTGCACCGAATTGGTTTTGGTTCGAGTAGCGTTTGGATCGAATGTCGTTTGCATCGAATGTGAATAAGAACGAAAAATTTCCGAAAAGTCTGGCTTCTGCGCTGTGGTTGTTATGTTGGTTTAATCCTAAACATCAGCTGTAACATTGCAAATAAAGGGGTCGGGATATTTGTTGGGGATGACATTTAAACGCCAAAAATTGTCTAACTTATCGAAACACAACCTAACCTAACCTAACCTAACCGAACCCGTTCTATGACCTATACCCAGATAAAACAAACAAGAGATGCGGTTGCAAGATGTGGAACTGTTCAGATTCAAAACAAACTATCTCCATCTGCGCAGTCTTGTGCGGAAAAATTCAGAATCTGCCAAAGTTTAACGTCAACTGCCGAGAAGAATGGACAGTGTATCGAACTGAAGTTTGTTCGAATGCCACTTGGACAGAAACCAAATTACTTCGAATCGTATCTGGATCGAATGTGCATTAGACCGAATGTGCATTAGTTCGAATGGCGATTAGTCCGAATGCGTTTTACTCCGAGTGGTTTTTAGATCGAATGACCATAAGATCGAATGATTTTTAGGTCGAATTGCATTTGGATAGAATCTCGTTTTGTCAGAATGTACTTTACTCCGAACCGCGAGTAGACCGAATGCGCATTGGGCCGAACGGTTTTTAGATCGAATGGTTTTTAGATCGAATGGTTTTTAGATCGAAGTATTTTTAGTTCGAATGCATTTTAGTTCGAATGGTGATTGGATCGAATTTTCGGTCTAAAAACCATTCGATCTAAAGTACATTCTGTCCAGGTGTGTTCCCCCGAGACATGTGTCTCTTTCAAAAAGCTTGCGGCCAGGCGAGATCACTCCTCCCTCTTCGGGCCTCAGGGGGTCCGGGTATGTGTATTGTGCTTTACTTTGACATTGTAATTCCAGTCAAAAATGAGAGACATGCCATTGACATCTTAACACTGCATGTTCACTACGTTTTGCTATGAGCTTGCTTGATCATGTTCCGTAACTTTACGCCAAGTTCCACTACATTCTTGTCTTTTTTCTTTTCTATATTTCAGGCGAGCAATTTTGCCCAGGTCGAGGATTGGCCAGCCCTTGATGAGAGTGCCAGCAACCAGGTGAGTGAGGAAGAAGTGTTGTAGGAAGCTGTTTCAATTTGTCTCTTATGCACCCCTCTTTTATTATGTCATGGATAACTTAGGCATGTCTGCTAACTCGAGGACTCAGCTCTCTACAGCAATTGCCGCTGAATAAGTTTTCTATCGGTGGAGAGATCATGAACGGGGTAACGCTAACTCCGAGCAGTGAGGTAAATTTTTGCCATCTGCTCCAATGGAAAAAAAATAACCCCGCAGCTCGGAGTTAGCGTTAACTTTGCATTGATCTCTCCGCTGTATGAGGTGCCTGCGCACAAGTTTGAGGCGTGACAAAATGAATAAAACCTTAAAGAGCAAAAGAGATGGTTTCATGCATGCACATTGGTGGGGGATGGTTGGGGAGTTTATCCTTGTCTGCCATGACTATTCTACGAAGGGTGTTCAAGTTCCAGTGAGCTTTAGCCTGTTGCACTTGTCCATTGTCTTCTCTTCTCTTGCACACTTTGACATTGATCTTTCAATGGGTTCCAGTCAAAAATTCAATTCCATGATGTGCATAGTTTCTTTTCTGGTGTTGATTTAGTATGTCCGCCTCCGTTACCTGTCATTCTGAATGAATTTGTGCCAGATGAAGAATCTCAGTCTGACATAATTTTTGACTCACAGTGGCCAATTAAATTAAAGAAAGCAGAATGACTAGAAAGCCAGAGGTTTTGTGATTACATTCCCTGCTATATGCATGAGCTGCAAGGTATGGGTATGCCCAAACGTCCTTGGGAGGGGGTGGCGATAGGTTTTTGGGGGTTTCAGGGATTTGTTATATGGGATTGACTAAAACATGGAAAAACCAGCATCAACCGACATCATGAATTCTTGGTCCAGAAAGTCAGATAGGAAATAAATTGGAAAATCGAGGGAAGGTCCCAAAAGACACCCTTATCCCAAAAGTCTGCACCCTTGCTTTGAAAAACAAGGTTGGGGTTTGAAGCATTTCTTGACCTCGGCATCAAATTACTGCCCAATCATCCCTTTTTCGCACACTGGCACCTGCAGATTACCTTCCTTTCCCAACCTTGGCTAAAGAAAACCATTGGGTGCACCTTCAAAATGCCATGGAGCTGAAAGCTGCAGCGGACGAGTTGTTTTCCGATGCCTCAGGAGGGCTTCTTCTGAAAAGAAGCTGGCGAAGCCGATCCAGAGATGACAGAAAAGAAGAGATGACAGAGGACAGACAATGGTGCGAGCTTTACCCATCCCACATGCTCTTCCAGTGCTTACCACCAGGGATGGGTAAATTGGAAATTGGACACGTATTATACGTGACGTATTATACTCACGTATAATACGCGTATAAAACGTATAAAACCAAAAAAAGACATGTGGCACGTAGTTTTTCTCGTTATTTTGAGCACATCGCAATGCAAGTGAGCAAGCAGGCCTAAATTAAAAGAGAAAAGAGCAGCAACAGGATAAGTCTTTTTATCAATTGCAAAAAGAACACAGGCAGGTAGCTAGATAGATACGAGTCCCTACCAAATGTTGACATCAGGCAGGTCTGACTATTGCTGCTGCCTTTTCCGTGTGAAATAACTGTGATAAGCATTAACAACTCCTTTTTGCCATTGGAATGGTGTCATTTTGTGGTCATTGTTTTGTCTGCAAATTTCCACAAGATCAGAAAAGAGCACTGACCAACAAACAAATTCCTGCACAAAATTAGTTGGGTCTGAATAAAAAAATTATATTTCCTTTTGAATATTTTTAATTATATGTTTTAATTGATTCGGCATCAATTATTATTGTTGGTACCTACTTTTGGAGCCCAAAAATTTTGAGAACTAGTTTTCGATAACATTTGATCCAGACAGAGGGGTCAAGGCAAAATGTGCTTTTCATTGTTTGCATTGGGAGCTCAGTAGGTACAGTTTTTGGCATATTCAAAATCCTCTTTAAATTTACGAAATTTTTTACCTTTGAGCAGCAGTACCTACCTGCCTTAAAGGAACATGCTTTTGAAAAAAGGATAACAGAAGAAGCTAAGTGGCATCTTTTCTAAGATAAAAATGATGTTGAGAAAACTGGAAAGGGAAAATTGCATCTCCAAAAACATTTGTGAAATACGAGTAAGCTTAGAGGAAGAGTACATAGTTTGGAGAATTGCAGGACATACGGCGGAGAGATCATGATGCGGGTAACGCTAACTCCGAGCTGCGAGGTAAAGTTTTGCCATCTGCTCCAATAGAAAAAATTTACCTCGCAGCTCGGAGTTAGCGTTACCCCTGTCATGATCTCTCCGCTGATAGAGAAGTGAAGGTCACGTTATTTTTTTTCCATTTTTGAATGAGTTTAAATTTTGCACACGGTGTCTTGGATTTACTAAAACATTGCTGCATCTCATATTTGGCATAAACAGCACCATTTCTCACCAAATAAATCTAATCCACTCATGCTCAACATTGCTGTGGGTACCTTGAACTTGGAAACTTGAAGCATTGTAGCTTGAATCTGTTTGTAAACTGAAGGAGCAAATAGTTTAGTTAAGAAAATAAATTGAAGTGTTTTAACTTGTGGCATGGGTGAACCATGACACATCCCATCTTCCCACTGACCCCATTCATTTTGTACCGATATTAGGCCCAATGTGAGCCATTTGAAAACTAATTCAAAGTGCAGACAAAGCAATTCCCAGCTTTGCCGATCAGTTGGGCTTAACCCCATAGTGGCATTATCATGCGATGGCTGTTCTCCTTTATTTGCTTTTAAGTCACGAAAAAATGAAACCCATTACAGAGAAAAAAATGTGAAAACATCCAGTAAACGAAAAGAAAATCCCCAGTCCCATTATTTCACACAACATGAACGAATCGACTTAAAATAACTGGCATAAATGTCGATTGCTGCACAATATTGCATCTTGACCCTATACGTTTTCGTTTAAACTTCTTTAATTATCTAAATAAATACAAATCTTACGACTCTGGCAATATGCCCAATCAATTTAACTGCCACATTGCACCCCAAAAACATGTGCCATGTGCTGACATCCGGCAAAACGTATAATACGTGGGTTTTATACGTACGTATAATACTACGTATAATACTGTAAATTTTACCGTATAATACGTGACGTATTATACCTACCCATCCCTGCTTACCACAATTCTTTTTTTCCACGAACCATTCGTGACTGGAACTCCCAGCCTTCTGAATCGGCCAACATTTCTGCGTTTTGCACAAAGCTGCACAAAGCTGATACGTTTACGTTGCCTTCTCTGTTTACTTTTTGAATTTAAATTTATTTATAAAAATTATTATCATTTCTATAAGATCTCCATATGACGTTTTTCTTGAATCAAGTTGTTCCTATACGCACTATTCGTTTTTGTAGTTATGTCCTTCTGCTATCTCTGCAGTCGTATTGTGTAAAGAATAAAGAAAGGTGTCAATTTAGCAGGGAGCTAATTAGAGAAGGTCTAGATGGTGCACCAAATTTGAGCTCTGAAAAAGAATAAAGAAAGGTGCCAATTTAGCAGGGAGCTAATTAGAGAAGGTCTAGATGGTGCACCAAATTTGAGCTCTGAAATCCATCGATCACTTGCCAAAGCTCACTGGAACTTGAACACCCTTCGTATTGCATGGTGTTTTGAAACATCCTGAATTTGCAGTTTGCTTCAAAAAGGGACAAATTCTTGGAAGACAAAAAAGCCACGTGAAAAGTTCGAACTTTTTTTTTTGGCTCCCCGGCGGGGAATCGAACCCCGGTCTCTCGCGTGACAGGCGGGGATACTAACCACTATACTACAAAAGTCCGAACTTTCCAGTCTGATCTTGCATCATTTATCTTTTCATTTTCGAAATTGACCAATGGCATATTTTTACCATAAAAGTGCAAGTGTGAGATGTGTACACACTTTCACCAATGAATTTGTTGGAAATTTTCTTCGGGTTTGTTGCGGAAAGTTTTCAATGTGTGTTGGCCCCTGACAATTCAAAAGGCCTGAAACGTGAATGGGCATATTGTGTCTTCAAAACTTGACTTAAAAATGTTTTTTTTTGTGTTTTTTTATCCAAACCCACTGTCGTGAATGAAATATACACAACTCTGCGTTGTTCGAGTTTAGAAGTTGTTTTTATCTTAAGCTCTCTGTCTTGGGTTTTCTCGGGGGTGTTTAGCAATCAATTGAAACTTGTTTCGTGGCCTTTCCAGAAAAAATCCAGCAGATCAAATTCAACGGACGGAAACTCTGGTGGCACTGGTGCAACAGGCAGCAACACGGCATCAAACGCTGCTGGGCAGACACATCCCAAAGCGGCAAATGCAAACTTGGCAAATGGTACCGGCAGCAAGAAAGCTTCGGCCTCGAAGGAGGCGGACAGTGGAGTTGCCGACGTGATTCCCGGCGCGGACCGTTCATCACCTGACAACACATCCAGCGCGAAGGGGAGTGTCGACGGGAAGGACGTGTCGAAAGTTGACAACATATCCACGAGGAGTGAAAGTAGCATGACCGATTCCGTGAGCACTCTCTCGGAGATCGGTGACCCGTTCGATTCTCCAAGCAAGTCCGACAATCCGGCCCTGAGCGTCAGCAGTCAACAAACAGCACCAGAGAGTGCAGCTGCACCGAACTCCGATATTGTGGACGAAACAGAGTCGGTGTCATCGGTGCCGGATGTGAGTAGCAGTAACGGTGACGAGAGTTCGACGTCTGAGCTGGGACGGAAGCCTGATGGCAGCAGTAAAAGTAGAAGCAACAACCGTGTGCCGTCAGCAAAGAGTGGCCAAGGAGCGAATGACGGAGTTAGTCAGCCGGGAAAAAATGGTGACAGCAATGGGACACCGAAGAAGAAAGGTATGCACTTTTGGTGAATTTTGCTTCTTTTCTTTCCGGTGCTATATGTTGCAGTTCCTTATGACAATGCCCACTCGCTGGCATTTTTGCAAAGGTTGCAACATAAGCAAGTGGGGTGAGAGGTATGCAGTTTTTTTTTTGTTTGCATAAAAGTGGTTTCTTGCATTTTTTTATTTTGTTTACACTCTTGGCAGGCAGCGGATTTGGGGCTGCCTGCAACGTGAAGCCATGTGGTTTTTCGCTCTCTCAATCTCCCTCTTCTTTCCCCTCTCCCTTTCTTCTCCCTCTCTCTTCTTTTCCTTCTTCCTCCATCACCGTTTCTCTCTCCCAAAAAAAATTGCGAGGCCTTTTAATGTTTTGGCGGATGCCAGTGCCACAAAGCTTTTTGCCAGCTGCCACAAAATCAAACCTTGGTCGGTTTAAATTTCATTCCAACAGGGTGGCGATTCTCATATTTTTCCTGTTTTTCACGTTAATTTGAAATATCTCCGTTTTTATTTTCTCCTGTTATTCCCATTTTTTGATCCTCTCCTCTCTCTCCTCTCCTCTTTTTTTTTTTTTTTTTTGTACTTTAGATAAAGCAATTATTCTCCTTTCTGATCAGTTATCTGAAAATTGATAGTCTTTTTATGGTTTGAATTTTTTTTAATCATATCATATCCATGGTGTATTTTATAGAGCGTATAATCGTGAAAGATGTTGTACATCTCCATGGATCGACTTGTTGCGTGCCAGTAGAAAGCGGCTTGCTAAAAGCCTTCCCGGCTCTCACATACGAAACACGAAGATTTCATGAAAGGCAAATTTAGTTAGTTTTTATTTCGCCTGAGACAAATTAAAGGGAGCAAAATGGTTATTGAATAACAATGGTTTTCAATTGGAAAAGCACAGGAATTAGAAGTTAAAGTTTTTTCACTTGGCTCTCTTTAATTTGTGCCACACGATTTTGTCTTTTATTTTTTACTCATATTCATCAAGCTTTGCTTTAAATAGATAAGAATATTTTTCTGGGTTTCCTAAAATTTAATATTGACCAAAAAAAGCTAACTGGGTCTAACAAAAAGATAAGATGGACAGAACTAAAACATAATGTTTTTGCATCTGCTTGATCTTGGTATTTGGAAAGTTCCAGCCTTTTATTTTCTTCTGGCGTCAGGGACCAAATCCAGAAAAGTAGCCCAGGGGAAAATTAACAATTCAATTATTCGGCCGATTTCCAAAACGAAGATTAATCCGCGGATCGCCGCGATCCGTGGATCGATGAGTGGTGAGCTGGTTGACCTCAAGCATTTAGATTCACATCGATATAGCGAACAACAAGGTCAACCACATCACCACTCGTCGATCCGCGGATAGAAGCGATCCGCCGATTAATCTTCGTTTTGGAAACCGGCCGATTGTGTTCTCAATACCTGTGCTCAAAGCTGGAGTTTTCCAGCCCAACCTTTTGCTCAAATAAGAATTGGGAAAGTTATTGGGATACCTATGTGGGATCCCTGATTTGGGATGCCTCATTTTTCATCTCGATAAAGAAGTGGCTGCTGCATGTCACGTTGCAGTTGATGTGTTGTTTTCCTTTCAAGAGCGTTGTTTACACTCTTGTTTTCCTGCATTAGTTAGTGATTGTGACAATACCAGTGGTGTAATGGTAAAATTTGCCCAGACCATACTGTACCCATACGCCCAATGGGTATAAAATTAGCCAGCTCATATGTCCAATATAAAAGCATTGGGCAATTTTCTTTTCAGGCCATACTGTGACTGCCGATATTTTTCGTAGACCGTACTCCGTATGGGACTGTATGGCCCCCATTACACCACTGGACAACACTCCATAATTTTACAAAGTGATGGTGACAACACACCACAGTTTTACAGAAAAGCAGACTTGCTGTTATGTTTCCTTGCGTAAATCGATACTTGATATTTTGATGTAATGAGATTGGATTTTTAGTCCAAAAGACCAGATAAAAACGAACAATTGGCTTCCTATTTTTTCCTGTATCCTCCTTTTTTATTTGTGGCACCAATCGACACCCTGTTCCAATTTCCAGACATCGGCAAAATTTACCAAATATTCCAAGGAAGTGGTGGGCGGGCATCAATTTCATGAGCTGTCTTGATTTACCCAGATTCTTACAAAAAACTGTGGGTTCATTTTTTTACCCACCTTCCTCCATTCACGTCGACCGTACTTGCCATCCATCCATCCATCAGTGTCTGCTTTCTCATTTTGTGATGTGAATGGCCTTCGTTCCATCTGCATCCCTCCATTCAGATTGTGTCTGGCACTGAGCTCCTGCCACTGTGATCAGGGGTGTAAGCAGGAATATTTTTTATGGGGAGTTAGTTCGTCTGGTGAAACAAGGATCACGGTGGAGCCCCACCGTTGGGACTGGAGGGTGGATCCCCCAGCCACCATGTACCACGGTCCAGGGTTGTGGTGTTCAATGATGATAGATCCCCTGGTAGGGAGTGAGTCTCTTTTTTTTGCAATAACAGGGCCATCTTTGGGCCAAAATTATTGCATTCGTGGACTTTGCATGGTGGAAAATATTTTCAAAAAGTCAAGGTTTGCGTGTTGCCGTTTTTCTCATCTGGAAGAAGGTATTTTATCTGTCTTATTGCTTCCAAGTTCATGGCAGTTAAACGTTGCATTTGTGCACAAAACAAGCAGACCCCTTCAAGAAAAATATCCTTAATATCCATGGTCGTTAAAAATTGTGTTAGAGTATGATGATGGTTATCAACCACACCAAATTGGTTTGCAGGTGGTGGCTTTGCTCCCACAGATGATCCATCTCAAGAATATCAGTTAGTGGGAGGCTTTGTAAACAAAAATTACTGGATGCTTTGTTCCTAGCGAAATTATGCGATGCTTGACATCAATTTGTTGTTTAGAGCAGCAGAAACACCGGGACGCCAAGTGTTGTTCTTTGAGTGTCAAAAAAATCTGCGTGCACATTTCGGGGGGTGGGGTTATCCCCCCAACACCCCAGTGGTGTGCCCCTGGTTGGCGTGGCACATTGTTTCAGTTGTCAGGGATTGAGTTGCGTAATTGTTGGTGTGAGGAAAGATCTTTTCTCATCATGTCTGGGTGTCTGCCAATCCGGCTGCTCGCACAGAATCTCTATTGCCTCTTCTGTTTACATTAGCAAAAGTAGTGCAGCACGCTTGGCACACTATAAAAGCGTCTCTCCCCACCTGCCTGCCTTCTGCGTCTTCTTCGTTTTGGAATCTGCCTGACTCTCCTCTGCCATTCATTCATTGTGTTCCCACGTACCTTGTGTTCTTCCAACTCTCTTGGAAAGTTCCTACGACAGTTCTCTGTTTCTTTTGGCCTACCCCCCCCCCTAAGCACTTCCCAGTGAGTTACGATAATGACATTCTTTCTTTTTCCGAAGCAGACAAGTGGGCTCATCTCATCTCAGCTGACTGCACTGCAAATAACAATAATAATTTAGCGGGAAACTGTTTTTGCCTTCATTCTCTGGGACTCAGCTCTGTCGTTCGCGAGACTGCTTGCCTGCCTGCGTAATTGCGCCTTGGCTGTCTTCTTGTTTACAGTGTTGACTACCCATGCACGTCCTTCTCTGAAATTGATTCTGGCAAGTGTTGGAATTTCCTTGTGTCTTTTGGTTTCTGTGTTTGCGTCATTTTTCCCGCCGTCTGCATTTCCGTCGGTCTTTCGCACTGAGTTCTCTATGCACGTTTAAATTCTTCCCGGAAGAATTGTGATGGACAAAATTCCAGTGTTTTTGCCTTCCCGTACTGCTCGCATGGCCCTCTGCAGGGCAAACGTTAGGAAAATCATGGTTTTTGTTCGGTGAAAATCGATTTTTGGTTGGGAAAAACATCAAAATCATGATTGGTTCGGTGAAAATCATCTATTTTCCATTTTATAAGGCCAGATATGCTGGGATTTTCCTAAATATTTTGCAAAAACATGGTCTTCAGCTCCACTGGTTGTAAAGTTGTCGAGACCCATGGAAAAGTTGTTTAGATGGGTGGGCTCCCCTTCCCGTCCCACTGTAATGAAAACACAAATCAGCTGCAAAGTGGATTTGGCAATGTGCTGCATGATGGGGTTTGCTACAGAACACTTTCTGTAGCAAACGGAAAGTGTTGCTGCTCTTGATAGGCAGCAAACAATGCTGCCTTGGTGGGTGGTTTCACATTGTTTGGCTTTCTGAAGCCATTTTGTGTCGCTTGGCACCATTTTTAAGGTGTGCACCATTTTGATGCACGATAAAGTCTGCCATATGCATCACCCGAGATGTGGACACCAAGTGGTGCGAAACCATGGTCTGGTCTTGACCAGGGTTGGTTAATTGGTCATGGGGGCACAAGGGGTTACCCACTGACTTCGGCCTGGGCTGCCCTTGACCGAAGGCCTGTGCGCATCCTGGTATCCATCTCATATGAAAGCTGTCACTGCCAACAACACCGCAGAAGCATACAAATGGGGGCTTGACTGAAAACAATGAGGTTTAACATCATTGAGGAATCGTGGTCTATGACAATGAGCATCCTCCCTCCACTGGGGCCAAGGATATCTGTAGTAACTTCTCATCAAAATGTCAAGTAACGACAGTGCAATAAAAATTTCAGCGGGTGCACCACAAATGGGCAAATCACAAAACATAGTTGAAATTGACTTACAGGCAGCCAAACCATATATTATAAAGTTTTTGAGATGTGCCGGTTTGGATGTGAGTCAATTTCAATTATGCAGTGAAATAATTCTCGTAAAATCACAAAAAATGGACAAATTATGCAAAAGGAGAGGTCACATCTTGGTGGGGGGTCCTGGCCTAAGACAAAGAGCACCCCCCCAAGCGAGGCCAGAGATATCAAGGGAACTTCTCAGCTGAAAGCCAGTAAATTGCTGACTAGTGACAACACTTGACAACAGCATTCAATATTTCTAAAAAAAGTAAAAACTGGACTAGCAGTGCAAGGGGGGTGGTTCAGCAACATTGGGGCATCCTGGCCTTTGATCATGGTAGAGCTACCCACCAGTTGCCATTATCTTGGTCTCCCACACAGGGTGGTGCCTTGGCAGAAGGTGATACTGTGGATTTTGTTTCCATTCCTCCATACGGTTAACCATTGATTTGTTATGATGCCTGTAGGAACAATTTTTTAGTCAATTTGCAAGTGCCGCAGGCCTGGATTCAGCTTTCAGTGACCGGCAGCCCCAGCCACATTCAAAAAAGCAAATGGAACCCTTAATGTCTTGAGATTCCATTCAGACAATCCAAATTTGTCAAAAGGTTCCAGCTTTTAGGGACTCCTTCCCCCAAACTACCTGCCAGGGCTCTGCCTCCTGGCGACCCCCGTTCTGAACCACCGCGGTTCGGGGCTGCTGCTCCAGACCACCCTGCTTTTGCTGTGCCTGAACTCTTCTATTCTTCGTCCTTTACCCCAGCTGAAGTTACCCTACCTTGCCCATCCCTGATCTGATGTGAAGTGCCACCGTGGAAAGTATCAATGCATTAGGCTGTGCCAGCAGAGAATTAAAGAAAGCATCACTGCCAATGCACGTGACCGCCAGCCTGTGCCACTTTTGTGCTGAGATGATGAATTTGTCCTTTCAGTTGAACTTCCTGAACAAACCTTGGTTCTTACTTTTTCGTTCCGTAATTTGGGCTTTGATCTTCACAAATAATGTTTGCCTTCAATTTGGACGGCTTTGAAGTTCTCATTACCTGTTTGGTAAAATTGAGGAGATCATTTTATTTCATCCAAGAGCCCAAATGAAAAATGATTGATTACATGAAGCCCAATGTGTTGACAGTTCTCATGTCAAATCTGTCGGTCATGAAGTGGCGGGATTGAGATTGAAGCTGCATTTTACTGCCACATTAGCTGCCAAATGAGGTTTTATGGCATGCTTACCAACGGCATGGATTTGCATATTTCTTCAGGTTATCCCTCTATACAGGGTTTCCCAAAAGTCACTTGACAACTCCAGAAAAGTGCATTGCAGTTTTGAAGCAAGTCTGGAAGCTTGGAGTGGAATTTGTTCCAATTCGAGTGGGTAACACCTGCAGCATGCAGCCTGTCCAATACGAACCTGAAATCTGTCGAAATAGACCCAGAAGAGAAGATTTAAAACTTGCAAATGGCAGGGGTTGTCAAGTGACTTTTGGGAAACCCTGCACATTCATAAAAAAAAGAAATTTGAATTATGACCACTGGTAATCCCATCAAATCAACTTACTTGTGACATGCCAGTGAATATAAATAAACTAGGGGGCTTCGCCCCCTGCGGCCTTCGGCCGCCAACCCCCATTCGGGGCTGCGCCCCGTCGAGCGGCCTTCGGCCGCTCTGATGGCCGCTACGCGGCCAATTCCTTTTCTGTTTGACATGCCACTTGCATTTCGGCCTCCGGCCGTCTGGAGATTGCAGCTCGCCATTTGTGCACGCACTCCAGGTTTATGATTTCTCATCCATGTTTATGGCTTGGTTCACTTGCAACAATTTTTTTTATCAGTAATTATGTGTAATTTCTTCACATTTTTGGCCCAATATTTATTGAACGCTGTTTTTTGGACATTTCACATCTCTTATCCCAGTATTTCCCAATAGATATTCATCAAGTGCTGTTTTTTTTTTCGGCAGTTGCCGGTTTTTCGACTGCACTCCATAACTGGAACTGGCGCCAATTTAGCAGCATGTAAATGTAATACAAAGTTTGCTTTGTGTCAGACTCTAAGTCAGCTATCTCACTGACTGACACGCTAACACTTCTAGCATTTGAAAATTACCCCAAAAAGACCATAAACGTTCCAAAGCTATCCGTTCTTGTTCGGAAACAAAAAACAAATGGGTCTTGCTTTTCCTTGTCGAAAACCAAAAACGTGTGCCCAAACCCAGCCTGAAAATTCCCAAATTTTAAAAACATGTGATGCTGCACATGCATGGGACGTCCTTTTTAAAGTACCATCCGAAGGACTAACTGACTGGCCACTTTCGTTTGTCTTTCCGACCACATTTGCCGCGCCTCGCCGAGGGAGAATGCACACCCAAGTACCACGGCAAATCTCGTGTCCCGACTGGGAATCGAACCCGCGACCTTCAGATCACAAGTCAGACGCACAAACCACTGCGCCACGAGGGTCGGACAACGCGTCGGACACGTTTTACGGCATGTATAAAACGAATATATAAGCGAATCTTACAAAACCTAACCTAACCCTACCTCCCCTTGGCCATGGCGCGTGATGTCAACCGACTTCGTGATGTCAACGCCTGCCTGCGTTTACCTCCCACATGGTTCAGACTGCTGTTGTCGTGTCAACCCTAGCGTAGTGCTCAACTACTGCGTGGTGTCAAGCTGTCACTCGCAAGAATAGGTAATTTTTTCAAGAGATTTTCTCCAATAACAATAAAAGCTATCTGGAACCTGACCTAAGCCCTGTCCATCCTTGGCATCAGACAACGAAGCTCATCTTGGACCACTCGGCCACGCCATCTAGCTCGCAGGCAGGTTTAAAAATCGCTTCAGGAGTCCGGGTAGTTCGTGAAGGAATGTTTAGCTTTCCTGCGCATCATTTCAGTCAAATTCTGAACGATTTTGTTTGCAATCTGCGAATGAGCACGCGTGATGCGGAAATCGCAATGTGTCCACATTTCTGCAATAGGTCAAATGCGCCAGATTTGCAGCTCTTGTACGTACCACGATGGAACCGAACACGTTGTGCAACAAATTCCCATAAGCTGATCTAAGCCTTGTCTGACCCAACCCGGACTTCGGCCAAATTTTTCAAAAGATCATAATGTTCCAAAAAAAATCGCCAAGGACTTCAAACCGCCATCCATGAAAAAAATGGAATCAGCAATGGGTGCTTTTTCTTTTCAGACCACTCGGCCTACGTCGGCTGCCGCAAAAATCCCTTAGAAACTGAATAATGGCGTCATTCAGAGATGGGGTCATTTCAATCAAAAGTCTGGCGATTTTTTTGTAATTTAGAATGAAGCACGCGCGATGGGAAACCTCATTGCATCATTTGGGTCAAAATGCGCCAACTTTTGCAGTTTCCAATTGTCCTCGATGCGAGCCGAAGATTGTGCCAAATTCTCAAAGCTGTTGCTTGTCTGGAAGTGGCCGTAATTTTTTTGTCGAAGTTCCAAAATAACCCAATCCCAAAAGACGAAAGCAAATTAAAAGAAACAAAAAATGGGTGGTTTTTCCATCTTGATAAACAATCTTTTTGTCACGAGCAAAATCCAAGCTGAAAAATTAACCATTCGAGATTTGAAAAACTTGGGCACCGGTGGGATTCGAACTCCGGTCGCCTGATTAACAGTCGAACTGCCTTATCGACTGAGCCGTCCGGGCAGTTGGTATGGCTCATTCTGTGCATCAAAGTGGCTCCCTCTGCGCATCGAACGCGGTTTGTGACGTGAATACTTTCCGAACCTTTTGCCAAATTTTTATTTCCAGATTCCAAACAAATCGCCTTTTATTTCCAGATTCCAAACAAATTCCAAACAAATCGCCAGAATTTCAATGGGTGCGTATGTACCACATTAAAAAATGTTTACGACATCTAAAACTCCTTCCTCTGCCAAGTCTCGACGTGGCAACGCACTGCGTGGTGTCAACCCACTGCGCGATATCAACCTGCTGCGCGGTGTCAACCTGCTGATGTCGAAAAAGCACTACGCACTTTTCAAAAGATTTTTCCAAAAAACCGATAGGATTCAAGCCCTTCATCTATTCAGCGTACGACACCTTGAGACCATTCGGCCACGCCGGCAGCAGCAGAAAATCGCTTCGTAAATCCGTTTCATGGAATTTTTCATTACGCCATTTCAGTTAAAATTCTGACGATTCGTTTCGAATGCATAAGAATGAAGCACACGCGCGATGGGAATTCGCATTGCGTCCGATTTCTGCCATTTTGGGGCAAAATGCATCAACTTTTGCATTTTCCTGTTGGCAGCAAGGCGAACCGAAGATTGTGCCAAATTTTCAAAGCTGCAGCTTTGATTTTCTGATACTTTTTTTTTTATCGAAGTTCCAAAATAATCCAATCCCATAAAAGATGAAAACAAAGATAAAATGGGTGCCGTTTCCATCTCGTTTGAAAATCTTTTGTCATGGGCCAAAACCAAAACTTCCAAAATCAACAAATCCCAAAAGACGAAAAAAAGGAAACAAAAAATGGGTGCTTTTTCCATCTTGAAAATATCTTTTATCACGCGCAAAATTCAAACGGAAAAAATGATCATTCCTGATTTTGCAAATTTTAGGCCCCAGTCGGATTCGACCACTGCCGCCAGATTAACAGTCGAGCGCGCTGCCGACTGAGCCAGCCGGTCAGTTGCATACCTGCGGCTTTATTCTACGCTCATAATAAACGCGGCTTCAGACGGGAAATCGCTTTTTCCCCAATTTGGGGCAAAATGTTTCAACTTTTGGATTTTTCCTGTGGTCAGCAATGCGAACCGAACATTGTGTCAAATTTTCAAAGCTACAGCTTGTCTGGAAGTGCCAAATAATTTGCGTCAGTCAGTCAGTTAAATCAATTTTATAATTACTCCTAATGACTGTGCAGGCACAAAACTCTGTGAAATGTTCCCTAAAACCTATATGCAACCCATTGGCTATATGTTGTAGTTTTTGTGCAGAAACTTCTTTTCTTTTTATTACTTTTATGCAGGCTCACAAAAAGGATCCTCATATAAAAATCTTAATTTTTACACATTTTTCATGGCCAAAATAAAAGCGTGAAACTTCTCTTGTGCCACCTGTTTGCAAGCCATTCCCTCACCTCTTTGGGGGTAATTTTAGGACCAAAGCAGAAATGGGTGCCACTTGAATGTGAGTTTGAATCATACCGGCACCAAGATAAGGGCAACGGCAAGTCCTCGCGGGAATGGCAAGGCAGCAACAGCAACGGGATGTCGAAACGGAAAGGAAGCCGGAGCGATGACAATGAGGACAGTTCTGCATCCGATTCGAATGTGAAAAGCGGCAGCCGGGAGAACGGGGACGGCAGCGGCAGCGGGAAGGGCAAGCGGACGAACAGTGACAGCGATAATAATGCAGTTGAGGGGGTGGGAAATGAACAGGGGCGAAGTGAAGGTGGCGGCAGTGAGAAGAACAGTGCTGGTGGCAGAGGGAATCATCAATCGCGTGGATTCATGAAGAACGGAAGGGGTAAGTTTCGTTGCAAATGAAATTGTTTTTTTAATTGTTTGTGGCGCCACGATCCGTTTCACAAACACTGTTAATAGTTACCTGATTTAAGGCCTTGTAGAATCGATGTCAATATTTACTGACGACGTTTCAACCCCTGGGATGGGGTCTTTTTCAAACCTGATGACACTATATGATCGGACTTGAAAAAGCCCCAACCCAGGCGTAGAAATGCTGTCAGTAAATATTGACATCGATTCTACAAAGGCCTTAAATCAGGTAACTATTTACAGACATTATCTTTTGTTTGACTGATCATTTGTGTATTACGAAAACCTCAGTATTGCATGTCAAGATAATGTGTAACACCGGACTATAGGTGCGCTGCTGATTAGGTATGCTGCTTCAGAACGGACAGGTTTTTTGCATCAGACTTTTTTTTGATCGTCTGTCCAAAACAGATTGTCACTTGCAACAATGGGCAAATGAGAACATTGGAGCATTGACCATTGCCCATTGTTGCTGCTGCAAATCTGTTTCGGGTAAACTATATAAAAACGTCTGATGCAAAAAATTCTGTCCATTCTGACGCGACTTCAGATCTCCAGATCAACTTCATGTGTGACTTCTCGAGGAGCTCGTAACCCTCTTTGACGCGGACAACTTGAGTTGTTTATCAGTGACGATGTGATGTGATCTTTAGAGACATCATATCTCGAAGGTTTGGCGACTTTAAAAGGTGGTAACTCTTTAAGTTAGCGCTTCATATCATGTTGCATACCCCTCCACTTCCTATGTAAGGAAAGAAACTCAAACATATGATGTGCCTACGCTAGTTTCTTGTGAAGTTTCTAGTTTCACCAGCAGAGTGCAGCATTGGTGCATCCATTTCCGGTGATCAGGATTCAGCATTCATTTTTCCGAAATTGAATTTACCTGGGCCATTGTTGACACCGTTCGATCCTCACAATGTTCCCATGTCCACCTGTGGCTAATCTTTTTTCTTTTTTTTTTAATAAAATTACAAAAACATTCAACCGGTAGACCTTGTCAGTCACTTCTTGGTAATTGGGTCAAACCCATGTCCAACCTTCCAACTTGACATTTCACAGACACTTGATGGGGAGGCTTTTTTTGTCCTCCGAAGCTTGCAGTTTCATTCTGGAATTTGACATTTTTGTTGGCAATTATTTTGGGGAGTGCCGAGTGGATTGCTTTCGTTTTTATTCAACTGGCACCCCAGCATTTACTTGTTTCCACTGATTTTCTGAAATGAATTTTCTGGCATAGTTATACCTCCCTACAATTGTCAATCTATAAAAATCCATTCAAAAGAGCATGATATGCAGTGGTGCGAACAGGCAGGGGACAAGGGGACATGTCCTCCCTTCCAGAAATGGTAAATCCTGCTTCTGTAACATCGTTCGTCTGCTGGAATGGATTAATCTCCACCTTGATGGTGCATCTGGTATGGTATCTGGTGAAAAATGTCCTACTGAACATCATCTAGTCTTATCTTTCTGATATTTCAGGTTTTCACAATGGCGGTGGCAGCCGTGGCCATGATGGCAATGAGCGAGGCTCCTATCAAGGGCCTCCACGAGGTGGTCGCGGCCGAGGTCCTTACCGTGGGGGCCCCTTCAGGGGTGGTCGAGGACGAGGTGGTGGCGGTCGAGGCATGCACAGACAGCACAACGATTACTTTGACTACCCACCTGATTTTACTCAGATCGGAACGGACACCAGCTTCATAGTGCCTTTTGTCGGTTTGCCATTTGTTTATCCGACCACAACTCTTCGCACAAACCACTACGTTTCTGTTGACCAATCAGCACTGATGGAGTGCCTGAAGAAGCAAATGTGAGTGAACCTACCGATCAATCAAATCAACCAAGCAATCAGTTGATTTTATTTGCCACAGACATAAACTTGATTTTTATTTGCAACATTTACGGCGGGGACACGATGTTGAGGTATAACGCTATATCGGACATATCGCTGTATCTGGGTCGTGCCTTCCCACTCGCGAGTGGGAAGGCACGACCCAGATATAGCGTTATACCTCAACATCGTGTCCCCGCCGTTATTTTTGTATTTTTTATTGAATTTTTTTACATCATTTCTCTTTATTTTTGCAAAAAATACATGCATTTTTTCTTTATTTTTGTCTAAATTGTTTATTTTTTGAACAAAAAAAAAATAATGTCCATTTTTATGATTATTTTTTTCATCACATTTTTTTTTATTTGTTATTTTTATTTGCAACAGACGAAATCTGAATTGCAAGAGAAGTTGATGTGAAGGTCCACATCCATTTTTTCCAATTGTGTTCTCCAGAAAGCCATTCTGTCTTTTCTCCATTCAATGGAGAAAAGACGTGAACGTTCTTTGCAAAATTGCATCAGTGTGGGTGCTCCAAGTTCGGTAACACTTCGGCTTTTGTCCCAACCTCCTCACACACTGGTCCGTTGTCAAAAGTTGCGGGGCGCGTGACCAAAAATTAGACAGAAGCGGAATGTATCACAACTTGGAACTTCTCGCATTTCTCATCTTTTTGTTTTGTCTCTCTTTCTGCAGACTTTTATTCTCCCACTGCTTTTGTGTTTTGGAAGTTTTATGGAAGGGCCGATTTTTTGCTTTTTTTTTTTGTTGAAGCCACTTCTGCAAATGGAATTTTGTGAATTGTTCCGAGACTTGCAGAAGGCATTGAGGTAATGTGGTAATGAAAATAGCTGGTGCTGCCACAATTATTGAAAAAAAAAAACAGAATAAAACTTCAAAAACACACCTGGATAGATTTCGTCATCTCGACATGACCGAGTCCGGTGGAAAATGCCATCGTGTAGAGATGACAAAATCTATCCAGGTGTCTTTTTAAAAGTTTTATTGTTGCAGATGAGTGCAGCAGCGGCAGAATTCGTGTACTCACACATGTAAAAAATTGCAACCGTTCAGATTTTGGCAAAAATTTCATGCTGCAGAAATTAAAGATCCTCTTTTGTAGCCGAGGCCAAAATCTGACACCTTTCGGACGTTTTATTGAGATCTGGCTCTTCAATTTCTACCGCCTGCATAAGGATAAAAAGAAAAAAAAAGTTTTGGAGACAACAGTTAAATGGGAAAACACATGTTTGGGTACATTAATTCCGCCGCTTCTTTGCAGCACCAGGTATTCATTACCTCATTAGATATCATCTAAATTGTGACAAGTCAAATCCCCCCATGTGCAGAGTGAAGACATTTCCTGAGATTTATTAAATTTATTTATTCATTTAAAGATGCAAAGTGAAACGCATGCGCACCCATTGTCAAGGTCATGCATGTGAAGCTCGTGCAAGAAAGCAATTTAGCAAAAAATAGCAAATACTTACTCGTTCATGCAAGCATGTCATTTTCCGCAGAAGTAGAAAGGTAGAAGAGACAGAAGCACTCAATGTCAGTTGCAAATTCAGGCAAATTTCACAGAGGCAGAAAACCATCGAATGTGAAAGATATATCCCTAGAGCCTAGACAATGGGTGCATATGAGTGCACAACAAACAAATAAACAAAAGCGAGAGAATTTTAAGCATTGTAAAAGGAAAGACTTAGCAACTCCTATGTGTCAGCAATCCCACATGAAGTATTAACGAAGAAAAAATGGGGGAGAAAAGAAGGTGCAATACCTTCATTATATCCGAACAGTTTGAAAGACCTCATAGGTCTAACCTACTACTTTATGGAGTGAGCACCTGGGAATCAATGACTCCCATACCATAAAAGGACATTGAAAGGCCCTTATTGAGCATCTGAAGAAAAGCTTAAGTCAAGAACAACCTGTTCCAATGAATAAATTTCTGGGACAAAAGTTGCAAAAGACACCATTCATGTACTTCCTGGACACCTATAAGTGACCAGGCACTGACACCAATTGTGTCGCTGTTTTTATGCATGTATTCTGTAAAACGACGCTTGAACAGACACATTGAGTAAATGTCAGTGATTAGATTAGGCAAGCATTTCCGTTTCCTGAGTGCATGGGGGTGCAATAATGGCGACAAAACAAGTCGTAGCTTTAAGTGCTTGTAAGGGAAACCATTCTGGTCACTCATCGTGTCCTTTTCCAACTTCTAGGGACAGCTGACTTTCTGCAATCTTTCCGTTCGTTCTCTCTATTTTTCAGTGAATATTACTTCAGCGAGGAGAACCTTCAACGCGATTTCTTCCTTCGACGTAAAATGGACTCTGAAGGCTACCTGCCCATTGCGTTGATAGCTTCCTTTCACAGGGTTCAAGCACTCTCACAGGATGTTGGGATGGTCTTACGTGCCATTGTCGAGTCAAAGGAATTGGATCTAGTGGACGGCAAAGTAAGCGAGTTTACGTGGGCTTTGTGAGGTTGTCAACGTCGATGTTGACTTGTTCTGTTGACGACAATGGTCCATGTCCCATTGAGTGAATTTTTGGTTGTAGTTTCCATTGTCACTCGCATTCAGTTCAACTCGAGAGCTTATACGATTTGTTGCATGAGAAAATTTCATTTCTATGCACAACTGCATGCCTTTTCCATTGTTGGATCGAAAAATGCATCCATCTGCTGAATGAGGTGTTGTGTCGAATCAGGGTGTGAGTCATGTGTGTTGCAGTGATAAATAGAGCAATTAATTCTTGAGAATGGTGCTTGTCACTCCATCATGTGTTCAACCTGGGCTTTCTTCTTCCCCAGCACTCTTCTCATCATGTTCCAGCATCGATGTGGATGCTTTCTTACTCTGCCAGGTTCCAGCCGTCGCTTCAGTTTGGCAAATCACAAAAAAAAGAACCCACATTGCTTTGAGGCCATGACACTTGTTTGTGGTTGTCTCCGGATGGGAAAGAATTTCCAGATCGATTCGACTCAGTGGATCAAAACAGTACTTGGGTGGCAGGAACTGTCAATGACCAATGAGACAAGCTGCAAAGCATGAAGGATATCGAAAGTTGTTGGGCAAGGGAAATTTTGCTACAAATTCAATGTGCAATAACACGGAATACATGCTTGTCTCAATGTGGGACAAGACTTTCAAGTTTTATAGTTGGCTGTGTGAGCACCATTCCATGCCCACTTTGTTTTGCAATTGCAGGTTAGAACTAAGAATGATCCGATGAAGTGGCCAATTCCAGACTCGGTCCGTTCTCTGAGCATGTTCTCGACATTGGGTCTCAAAAACGACAAGACGGCCGATGCGTCCAGTGACCAGAGTGACGACCACACTAATATCGACTACCTCAATCCTAACGTTCCCGAATTTGTTCCGACAATCAGCGTGGAGGGAGAAGGATCGCTTGAGGGTGAAGGAGATGCAGAGGATGATGCGGAGGATGGAGAGGAAGAGGAAGGAAAGGAGAATGCGGGTGATGAAGATTTGATGCGAGTTATCCCTGGCTTGAGATACAAGTGGTCGGATGAAATGATTCATCAGGACCGTGAAAGTGAGTGAAAATTATGTGAAAAAAATTCCATGAAATTTGTATGCCCCCCCTTCTCAATACCATTTTTCGGGTTATCACAGAATTTGGATACCTGAAACCTTCCTCCATATTCAGCAAAAATAAAGTTCAAAAATCCAACAGCAATGGCCTGGAAATTGCAAACTTTACGTTCGTACAGCAAAATCACGGAAATCGGTTTGGGAATGAAGGAAAGGAAGGACGCGCTGACGAATTGTTGCTGCCTCCATTTGTGAGATTTGTTAATGGTGATGAGGACTTTCAGGCATAGATTCGACATTTTTGATTGGTGATGGACATGTGGGCATCTAATTTTCTTGCTTTGTTACCTCAGCGGAATTTATAATTTCTGCACTGTATCAACACAACGGGTGATGCGTTTCCAATCGGGTTTTGATTTTGGACATGTAAGACCTCTCCCAAGCATGTCCGTTGATATTATGACCATTCTCACTCCACAGGGTTCCTTCAACATTGAAAACAACAAACACACATTTATCAAATCAAGAAAACCGAATTTCTTTCATGACGTGTCAGGCAGTATGCAAGCTGTTTGCAAGCCACGTGGTGATTGCATGTGAGCGTAACAAACAAGGTGTTAGATGGGCCAAATGCTGGATACAAACTCCATTCCAGAACACAAAATGAACTAGTTTTTTGTATCTACAAGCGAAAAAGTTGCCTGAACGTAACAATCTGAACAATAGTTACCTTTCTGCAAAACTCCGTGATAAGGAAAAGGTTAACCGAACGCCCCATGTGTTGTGAAAGGTCTATCCATATGTGCAATTCTCTTCTCTCGCAGTGTCCGCTGACAAGGGTGGTCGTCCGGGATTGATATCATCAAACAGTGATGTTGAACAACAAAAATCGACAGCAATTGGTGCGGAGTCACATAAACAGGAGAGGGTTGACAGGAGGAGTGTTGGAGGAGATAGTTCACCGAAAGACGACACCAGTCAGCAGGTTGGGAATGGCCATGAGGATGAAGCCACGGTTGCGGTGGAAGTTGGCGAAGAGGCAACTTGGAAAGAGGTAGGTTGCTAAATTTTTCATTGGATTTTGAAACGCACTTTCCGTGAATTTGTTTCAGCAAACCAAATGCAAATATCTCTTGAATGAGTGAGATTTGTGTGTTGGGTGTTCTTTCGTAGCTGCGCATCCTAAGAAACACCAGAAAATCATTTTGAACAAACTAAAATGCAACTTGCAGCTAGATTCGTCCATGGGAAATGGCATGTTATGGTTTACCACCGCCCCCTCCAAACCAATTGCTTCGTGTGAAAAGAGAAGGGCATGAATAATTTCCAATTAGGATTCCCCCCGTGAAATCTTTCTTTTTCTTTTCCAAAAATGTTTCTTTTTTCTCCACAAATGTTATTTGTCCAACTTGTTTTATCAGTGTGCCTTTTTCCATCTCTTTCTTTTACGTTTCCCATTCTTCTTGGAAGAAAGGAAATTCTTTGCCCAAACCTTGTTATTTTTTACAATCTCGAGGACTTTTCGGTTAGGTACGTTTGCATCAAGAAACATGTGAGAATTGAAGAAAATCCTGATTGCATTTCAAGAAACACAAAAGTGAGAAAAAACTGGAGTCTGGGTTGAACGAAGCTAACAGAAATATCTGCCTGCACACTCCATTTTTCATATTGTCATCCTGCCTCGTTTTTTTATCGGCAGAGATGTGACGGGGTGAAGCTAACACCGAGATGCGACGATAATCTCGCCATTTAGAATGTATGGCAGTTTTTTTCGCAATCCAGAGTTTGTATCACCCTGCCATCATTTCTCCACTACGTGTGTCCCCGTTTGTAAATAAATATCTGCTCTGTACTTTGTTTAATGTTTTTTGCATTGTGGACTTTCGAATACATGATTTCAACTGAAACCTTTTGGTTGTGAGGTTCATAGATAATTTCACAAGAAAGCGGTTTACCATTGTCGTTGACATTGATCTGATCTCCATTGAAATTGTTTCCAGGATGTCACGTCCTCATCAGGTGCATCCACGCGAGCAGACGACAGCTCAGAAAAGGGTGCATTTTTGATGTTGCTGGGCGAGCTGTTTAGTTTGTGACTAGTGCAATTTGTTGTTTGCAATGATTGATTTCTATGCCTAGTCTTTCTTCATGGACAAGACACCCTTGTGCTGTAATTTGTATCCGATGTTTTTCTGACTCTGCGTTTACAGGTGAAGAAGGCTAAGGGCAAGCGTGCTTCGAAAGGGGAAAACGACACCTGTCATTCGATGGAGACCGAACATGCAGTGGAAGCCACGGAGTTGCTGGCGGAGTGCCACCATCCGGAAACAAGAGCTCGCACCTTGAGCGATGCGAGCAGCACAACAAAGGAGAAGTCGGAGAGCATTCCGTCGCAGAGATCGTCCGGCTCCTCAATTCCAAGAGAAAGCACCTCTCAAGCTGGACCGACTCAATCCGGGAAGTTGCCTAAGATAAAGCTTCCCGTTGGCGAACGTGAGGAGGCCGATTTCCTCTTCGACGAAGAAATGAACGAAGCGATGCTCTCTGGGCGACAGAAAACCTTTTCCGAGAGGTAGGACTGCCTTTCGCGTTTGACACCTTTTTCTGATCCTTTTCATTTTCTTGAATAATCGTAGAAATCGTGGTTTCCTTGAAATGGGAATTCGAGTCTAAGAGTGCTTCGTTTGAACTTCGTTTCATTTTTTCTTCGTAATTTGGAATTTGAGGCCACTCACCACAGTCCAAATGACGTACTCAACTCAACCCACAATTGTTTGCGCATCGCACCTTGGCTTATGGCCTACTACCAATTTAGGGTCCGCAGTACCCGGCATTTCTTCAGAATTACTCGTTGCAAGCCGGATCTGAGCGGGCCGACTTTTTTAGTGCGGCTAAAAACCCACGTCGCAATGAATAGATTGATTTTTCGCATCAAACTATTTCAGATAGTCTGTCCAAAATAGATTGTTACTGACAACAATGTGCAAAGGAAAACACCATTGACCATTGCCCATTCGTGTGATTGCAAATCTGTTAGGGACAGACAATGTGAAAAATCTGGCCATTCAGACACAGGTTTTTAGACACACTGAAATGTCGGGCCGTTCTGATGTGGCTGTTTACCTTTATACATGCCGAATGGTCTCTCTTGCACCCCGACAATTTCATCATAGCAAAATACGCTTGAGGTGTTGGCTGGGTTAGCAGCATTGCCGAGAGTTTTGACTTCAAAAGCTGTCGACTTATCTTTCCACATGGCAGGTATTACGACGATTATGACTCAGGTGACGACCTCTTTGAAGATGAATTCAGTGACCGTGACGTCAACAAACTGATCATTGTGACGCAGAGCCTGCCGCCGACATCGACACGGACGCAGAAGCACGAGGGATACAACAGAACCGGTGATTGGACAACTAGGACGAAAATGACTCAACAGTTGGCTGAGGTTATCAACGATGGATTGTTGCTCTACGAGAAGAAGCTGAAAAAGGAGACCCAACGAGAGAAGGTTAGCTTTCATTGCAAGGATGGGGATGACCTTTGACCTTTGTTATTCTTGGCTCAAATGGGGGTTCAGGGGACGGTGTTTCTTGATTCGTTTTTGTATCGTCTGGGGCTGAAGTGGTTTTGGATAACAGTTACCCCGGGGGGAGAAATTCTCTGGAATAGTGTAAATCCGAGGTTGCTGGAAAACTTTTTAGCATGGAAGTAAATGGAGATAATTATACCGGCAACCTCGGAATGGCACTATCCCGGAGCATTTCTCCCCGGGGTTTGAGCTGTATGCACATTAGAATGGCATATCCACCATCTTTGTCTGAGTTTTATCAACACCGTCTTGTAAAGTTTTGCAAAGCAGTCGAATTTGCACTACTGCATCAGCTATTTTCGCATGAGGTCCAGGGATGGGCAAGGTAGGATACCTTAGAGGGGGGTAAAGAGGTCTACGACGGGGGGGGGGGGGTAGGGCACCGAAAATGCAGGGGGTCTGGGGGCGGCAGCCCCCCAGCATGGGGGGTCGGGGGCTGTGCCCCCCAGCGGGGGTCCAGGGGGCAGCGCCCCCGGCAGGGGGTTTGGGGGGCAGCGTCCCCCAAAAGCTGAAGCTTTTTTGAAAAATTAGGGGTCCTCAGATGCCATTTTGCGACATTTCAGGTCCTTTTTTCCTTATCCTGGAGGGTTTGCAGTCGCAATAGATGGAGCAAGGAAATAACTGTCAGACACGACTTTCTGGATGAGTTTTTTTTTTCATTTTACCATTTTCTGTAAATCAAAACAGAAAGTACAAAAGAAACAGAATGTTGCTATTGAAGTCCTGGGGTGTGCAAGGCACACACCAGGACTTCGGCCAAGGGTCCCCTCGGAAAAAGGCTAGGGGGTAACATCGGCAGAAGGTCGAGGTTACCCCCCCCCCCCTAGCCTTTTTCCAGCAGGGGAATCAAAACAGGAATTACAAAAGAAACAGAATGTTGCTATTGAAGTCCTTCCTGGTGTGTGCAGGACACACGAGGACTTTGGCCAAAGGTACCCTTGGAAAAAGGATAGGGGGTAACCTGAGCCAAAGGCCGAGGTTACCCCCCCTGGCCTTTTTCCGGCAGGGGAATCAAAAAGGAAGTAGGTACAAAAGAGACAGAATGTTGCTATTGAAGTCCTTCCTGGTGTGTTCAGGGCACACACCAGGAAGGACTTTGACAGCAACATTCTAGGGTGGGGGGTAGGGGGGGGTAACCTCGGCCAAAGGCAGAGGTTACCCCCCTAGCCTTTTTCCGGCAGGGGAATCAAAACAGAAAGTACAAAGAAACAATGTTGCTCCTATTGAAGTCCTGGTGTGTGCCCTGCACACACACCAGGACTCTTTTCCCACCTTTTTCCGACAGTACCCTTGGCCGAAGGCCAAGGGTACTGTCGGAAAAAGGCTGGGGGGTAATCTCGGCCGAAGGCCAGGGGGGTAACCCCCCCTACCCCCCACCCCTATGCTCAACCCTGATGAGGTCTTCTTTGCAAATGTCCCCAGAGTTCCCCAATTACTTCAATAAAACCTCAGGATCACCAACTCACTCCAAGCTTGACCCGATTACTTCTATCTTCCTCAAGATTCTCTCAGTTACTTGTCCCCAGACTCTGTTACTTCAAATTTGGTTGAATTTAACCAGGCAAGGTTAACCCAAATACTTTCATCTTGCTCAATGTTCCCCATATTGCTTCAAGCACCTTTGGATTCGTCCAGTTTTTCTTCCGCTGGACAAGTTGCGGGATGTGGTACGCTTCTCATTTTACATTTATTTGCTATCGAGAGTTCCAGTCCAGTCTGTTTGACAATAAAATTTCTCTCAGCAACATTCTGCCCGAAAAATCACGTAAAGCACTTGCTAGAGCCCACAATTTTTACCAAACAAGATGTTGAATTGTGTGGCGTAGAACTAGTGCTAGAATATGTTGTCTCCCCGTGAATGGGTGTCGGAGCCATCTCATAATCATTAATTGTGGTTACCGACAGGTACATTCTCGGGGACATGCCGCCGAATTTACGTGTGCTGCGTATCCTTTATCTTTTGACTAATTATTTCTTTTGTCTTTTATCCGTTTGTAATGTTGCACACACTGCAAGCTGTTTTACTGTCTCGGAGGTGGCCTTTTAAGGGGACCCCCCCCCCCCAGTAAATCTGCTCATTTTTTAAAAAAATCACTTGAAAATCTGATGAGGCCCTTCTGAGAAATCGGCCAACAAATGGCAAAGTTATGCCTTGTTTTAGCCGAGACCTTCCGACACACCTTATTCAGTCTGCATTAACTTTTTTTTGTTAGTCAACTTAAAAATGCATTTTTCTTGGATACGCGTTTTTTGTCTCTGCATAAAATTCAACTGAATAGATCTCCGAAACGGTTGGAGATAAAAATGTGAAATTTTGAGGGGTTGTTCCAGGGGTTATTATCCTTGAAAATTTACTAGAACTTTGTTCTCTCTCTGATAACTTGGCTGCACCAAGCAATCAACCGCCGAAGGCCATTACGCTAACCTCACTAAGCTCAGTTCTTGACCCTGTAACTCTGCTCATAAGTGAGATGCCAGAAAGTTCAAGTAACTTTTTTGGGCACATCATAAAAAGAAACCACATGCAAAGTTTCAATGCCCTGGCTTAATATTTGCCGAGCGAGAGCACTTTTTTTGGAGGTTACGCCCCCATAACCCCCAAACTAGGGGACTTGGAACAAGTCGGTTTGGCCCAAAACACTTCTCTAGAAGAGCCCAACAACCATGCAAAATATCAGAATGCTGTTGCAAGTAGTAAAAAAAACCGAATTTTGGGGAGGGGTCCCCAAAAGTAAATATCACTGTGTTTCACTGTTTGGGAGAATGGATTGTTTGCGCATTTTTGAGCGAACTGCATTGTGGAGGCATTTGCTTTGGTGTTGCAGATGGTTTTCTGTCTTTTTTCAATGTTGTTTGCTGTGTGCTGCTGTGTTATTGTCGATGAGGAGCGGGCTTCTTGCTAAAAGGCAATGCGGCATCCTTTTCGGAGATTTTGATCGATAGATAGGCCTGGCTCAAGTTCTTCTGCTCCTTGCCTTTAGTTTTCAAATAATCTGCCCAAGCTTTGGACATTGCTGATCACGGGAATAGTTGTGATCAAGTAAAAACACATTGTTTGCCATAGTTATTGTAATTAAAATGATCTGCATGGATAAGAAGATTTGATCAACTTGCTAACAATTTGAATAACCTGTGCAAATCAACAAATTAGTGGTATCACGCTTATGGTGTCGTGAAAAAAAAAATTAAAATAAAGAATCCGCAAAAACAACTCCAATGTTCACGCGATACAGGCTGCAGTGGATATTCTGCACTGCTTTATTCATTGTTTAAGATGCCCTTTGTAAGCTCTTGGAGCATAATTTATTTTCATTCATTATTTGTCACGACTCTTTGTGAAAAAGTCTTGTTTTAAACAACTGTGACGGTACAAAATCGAATGTTTTTTTATTTTTTTTCTCCTTACACAGCCGGTCGACCAGAGTTTGAAGAGAGTGAATTTGGTTTCGCAAGAAGAATTTCAGAAGCTCAATCCTCCTGTGCCGAAAGCAGCCAATCCGGAACATCCTCCTCTACCACCATCTTACGTTAGTTACTCTTCTCTTTTCTTTTTATTGTCAACATTTTTTGTGATTTTTTTCATTTTTTGATGAACTTGAAACCAACAGAAGGCATAATGACTGGTTGACGGGATTGTGCCTGTCCACTTATGTTGCAGTGAATTATGACTATTTTTTATATTTTTTATTTGTTTACTGTAACAGACGTGGACAGGCACAGTCCTATCACTAAGCCATTTCAAATTGTGTCTGGCGCCACGATCCGTTTCAAAGACAGTAACATTCACCTGTTTGAAAGGCCATTGTAGGATCGAATATGGTCTTTCCATAGTCGAAAAACCATATTCGATCCTACAATGGCCTTTCAACAGGTGAATGTTACTCAGCCATTTATTGATAAAGAAAAAGGTATTTTGAGTTTGGTTGGTGTGAAAGGTGAATCAAACATTTAAAATTGCTCTGCGAAAAGGTCGTTATGACAGAAGTGTCTGATCATTTGATCAATTAAGTTGTTGCTTTTTTACAGAAAAAGAAGTGGGCATCAATGATTTTTTGGTCTTTAGCGGAATGATTTTTTGCCTTTAAGCGGTGGGCATCCAAGTCAGGTCAACATGATTCGGTGGTGACCAATTTGACCGAAGGGTGATGTTTGTATTTGGTGGGATTGGGTTTTCTACAGGGTAACTTCATCGATGGAGCTTTGTGTATTCCTCAGTAACGTTTTAACCATTTATCTAATGGTTTTAGCAGACATTTTTGGGAGGATTTCACAGCGTTCTGCATTTTTGAAGATAACCCACCGAGGGGTGGAGGAGAATGAAAATTAAATGAGCAAATTACGTCGGAGAAAAAGTCTCACAACCATCAAATCCTGAAATGATAAGAATTCAAATAGTCCATGAACAATAAAAGATAAGAATCTTTCAAAGAGTGACAGATTACAAGATAGAAAAAAAGAGACAGGCTGTAAAAGGATTAGATAGGAAGAGAGGGAGGAAGAGTGAGAGGGAGTGCTGCTGCTAAAAGACCTAAAATTATGATTTTCTAGAAGAAGAAAAAAGTGTTGGACCCGCCGTGGCACCACAGTGAGGTGGGATAATTTTGCGAGGACAAGTTTGTCGTAAAATTCTTATGTCGTTAAATTCTTATGATAGGGGCATGGCAAACTGATATCAAAAATGTTCTCAGGTTCTGACTGATCTTCATAAATTCACAAAATAATCTCTAACAACATTCTCATGCTAGAGTAGGGTCTTTGCGATGTGCATAAATTTAGTTCGTACTTGGACTGAAGAATGCAGAGACTGCAGTTGTGCCAACGGTGTTGAAGGTCAAATAAATCGTGGATTGTGTAACAGGTGGAAAAATTTGTGCCGGCGGAACTGCCTTTGCAATGTGTGAAAATTGTCCAGCTGACTCTTGAAATAATCTTTGACTCTGCTTATCTCCCCATCGAATCTAATCCCTCTCAGGTGGAGCAGGTTACGGAACGGGAAACGGAATCCTTCCAGAAAGAACATCGCGATTCCATTGAAAGTCTGGATGATGATGCCTTCTTCAACAACCTCGGCTTGGGAGAACTGCTCGAGAAACCGGCCCCACCACGCAGGGGCAGCAACCGGACTTCGAGGTTCTTCCCCGTCGTCAGCAGTTCGAGGTCGCGTGCCAATTCCGAGGAGTTCAGTTCACATCATCTGGCAGAGGCGACCAATCGAAACGTCCGATCACGTGCAGGGAGCTCAGGGAGTGCCATGGACAATCATGTTGGATGGATAATTGATTCACAGGAGCACAGCAGACAGAGAAATTCACTGTGAGTTTGAGAAGAGCAAATTATATTTCTTGCAGGATCAGTTTTCAGAATGAGGATCAGCTAAAATAGGCCTGCCATCTGCAGACTGCCGAGAAATTTGTGGCTTTTTTATCTCTTGGGAATTGGGACGGCAGAAATTTGGTTAAAGTTAATTATATCAGAAATTATTATTATTATCATTATTATTTTTTAATTTTTTTAATAAATTTTTAATAAATTTAATTATTACAATAATAAAAAATAGAAATTATCAGAAACACCTGTGCCGGCGAGATCCAGATTAAGCTTATCTACGAATTGCGAGGTAAATCTGGCCATTTAAGGGGGGGCGGGTGGTCAAAATACCAACTTCGATGTTTATGGACCGATTTGGTTCAAATTTGACACACAATTGGGCATCATGGTCGGCAGTCTATTCACAAAATTTTGGTACCCTACCTTAAGTGGTTCCCAAGTTATTCACAAATAACTGGTCAAAGAGTGCAAAACTTTTCACGCATGCTGTGGGAAAATCGCAAGACATCTTGTGATCTGGTTTTCACCAAAGTTGCCCAAAAAGACTTACTTTTTGACTGATGAAGCCAGTTTTTCATCATTTGACTTGAAAAGTGGATAAAAAGCACTCGGAAACAGCAGTTATGTAACTAGCGAGCATATAAAATGACAGGCATATTGAATAACTTGGACTCTGAGCCAAATAATGCAATTCTGACTTAATCAGTCAAAAAAAAAAAACACTTTTTTCGTCAAGTGTGCCAAATTTTACCTCTCAAGCACTTCTGGTTGCTGAGAAAAAGCAAGCGGAAGTTCAAAAATACCTGGAAAACGAAAGCGGTTAAAACGCGCCTTGAATTTAGTGGATTTTTCAAAGTAAATGAGAAATATACTGTCGTGCGAAAAAAGTGTCACATGGGAATCGCGATAGCTCTTCAACCAATAAAGCTACAGCAATGGTAATTATATCATTGGAATCAGCATGAAACGGACCATTTGGTGGTGCCAATGTGAACAAAGAGCAAAAATTAAGTTTTTTCACATTTTCTGACCCCCCGCCCCCCTTAAAACAATGTTGATTTTCCCTCGTAAGTCGGAGGTAAGCTTAACCCTCGACTGGATCTCGACGCCGCGAGTGCCATATGGCCTGGTCCGTGGAAAATTTGGATTGTATTTGGACATGAACACAAAATTATTTACCACTCCTGTGTTCTTTTAGGTCTTACTGGTTTTGTGTGAAGTGCCATCTGCGGATGAATTCACATTTTCCAGCCGAGCGAGTTGGGAAAATGCAAGAAAAAAACATTCACTGAAAGGCTCTTCACAATTCAGTGTGATGTGTTGCCGAGCTGCTGATTTTCAATGTGGATCTGCAGCCAAGGAAAACCAGACTCAGGACCTCTTTGCCCTTCGTCCTTCCCTCTCTCTCTCAAGCCCACATAACAAACTTGTTTTGCAAAACAGGCCGGTTGTCCTTAATCTATGATGCAGTGCTGTAAAATTGTGAGTGGGTATTGTTGAGTGCCAGGTTCCGGATATCCAAAAACGAACCATTTTAGGCTGCCGTCATCAATAAAAGGTCCGCCTGTTTTTCACCACTGGCATTGTGTCTTCGCTACCGTTGTCCTTGGAAGTTTTTGAACAAAATCTTAATTTCATCCAATCTGTTATTTTTTCTTGCAGTGGCACAAGTCCCAATGATTCGCTCTTATCCTCCAGCTTCGGCAGCTCATACGGCGTGTCTCCCTTCCAACATCCGTCTCATTCATTGCTCAAGGAAAACGGTTTCACTCAACACGTCTATCTCCGATATCACGCAAGATGCATGAAAGGTAATATTGTGCGTTGTTGAAAAGTTGTTTTTCTTATGCTTGTGCTTGTCTTTCTTAGCTTTAAAATCACAGGTTTCTACCCAATTAAGGGGAAAATAAATCTCATCAACTCAAATTTGAACCTGCAATCCAATAAATTTCTGAGATGTAAATTTTGACGGAGGGTCCACTCTGAAATTGCAAGTAAAATCTGAATTGAAATTATACCTTTGTCTTTACTCCATCCCTCCATTTTTATTACGAGTGTTCCTCGAAAGTTTGGAGAAACTGAACTATCCGCATTTAGCTCGGTTGACACTCCGGAGGCATCATGCACCCAGTCGACAAAGCCAATTTTTGTTCCGTTGAGTTGACTTCGTCAACGGAGAGTGCCATGCCTCCGAAACATCAGCCGTGTGCGTCTGCACGAATGACGGGGAATAAATCGTCTGGTGAGTCTGATAATTCGGTTTTCCAAGTTTGCACTTTGCCAATGGCGAACTTCTGTCTGCTAGATCGTCTTAAATCATTCTGTCAACTCCATTTCCATTTTTTCCCCTTCAGAACGTATGCAACTTGGTCCAGGTCTCTCACCAGAAATGAACACCATATTCCGTTTCTGGTCGTTCTTCTTGCGGGAGAACTTCAACAGGAAAATGTACCAGGAGTTCCAACGACTTGCCAGAGATGATGCAGACCACGGACACAGGTCAGACATTTTTACTGCTTTGTTTGTTTATGGTCGTGACACCTAACTATGCGTGAACCCCACACGCAATGTTTGTTTAATAAAAAAATGCGAGTTTTTTTTCCTTATGGAAGAATTCAAAACCAGAAAAATCACTCCTAAGGGACAAGAATGGGGTGAATTTCGTGCTAGCATCTGAACCAGCCGACTTTCCCCAGCAGACTGGATCATTCATTTGTTGGGTTTTAAGTGTTTTTGGACAGTATACCTATCTAGTCTAGGCACAGAAAGATCGCCAAAAATTGGAATGTCGAGCGAAACGATAAATTTACAACCGCTAAGCGGGTTAATTGACCCAGTTCTCTTGAGATAGGGTGCAGGATCATCAACCTGGTAAGGGACTGAAAAACAACAATGAATGGAGAGGTGTTCTGTCGGAGGAGCGATGATGAAGGAATATCAACATTTACCATTTCTGGTGAGATGAGTGAGCCTTATCCGTCGTGTGTCTGTTACCTTTACGAATGGATAAGGCTCACTCATCTCACCAGAAATGGTAAATGTTGATAGACCCATTCGTGGTGCACGTGCTTCAAATGAAGGAATATGTTCTTGTAAAGAAGGGTCGCCTTTTGGACAAAGCACCTCAGCTAGTTTTTACCCAGAAAGGTCATCCATGTCAGGTGATACAAGGGAAAAATGGAATAATAAGGGGTAAAAAGAAAAATAAATTTCAGATCATCACAAAATACGGTAAAACAGCAAATTTACAATTTTCGTGTGGCCAAAAACTTGTGGGCTTCCCTGTATAAATGAAAGAATGAAAATAAAAGAGGCGTGCTAGCATTTGGGATGTTTGATTCTTTCTCTTGACTGAAGTGAGTTTGATTTCTGAAGCTACTAAATTTTCAGATTCAAGGGTGAAAATATGTTTTTCCATGATTGCAAATGTTGTGACCTTGGCCCACTTAGTGTTTTTACCCACTTTGTTTATGATTACATTTTCCAGATATGGCCTTGAATGCCTGTTCCGATTCTACAGCTATGGCCTGGAGCAGAAGTTCCGACCAGATGTGTATCTTGACTTCCAAGCTGAAACTATCCGAGATTATGCGAAAGGTGAGCAAAAATGACATCTTATTGAGTTCAGGCATTTTGCTGTTCACGTCATTCTGCTCACGGGACCTCCTTCTATCCAGAGGGTGAAAGATCGTGCCATGAACAACCTCCTTTCTCACCACATGGCTAGAACTCGTAAAACTGTTATTGGTTGAATGAACTGTTTCAGCGCGTGCACCACGAATGGGCAAATCACAGAACATAATTGAAAAAGTTACCAAACCGTTCGTCGTCGAGTTGTTTCGCCCTCGCAAATGTAGGGGCTTCGTCAGGCGACATCAGCGAGTGCACAAGTTGTGCACTCGCTGATGTCGCCTGACGAAGTCCTACGTTTGCGAGGGCGAAACGTCGCGCAGCTCAACAACTCAACGAACGGTTCGTCTGTTAGTAACTTTTTCAATTATGTTCTGTGAGGTTGAATGAAAGAAATATGCCATCAGTGGGATTTGAACCTGAGCTCTTTGGGTTACAAAGCAGGTGTATTAGCCACTAGAACACAGAGACGCTATTTTACTCAGCTTTTACCATACGATTTTTTCATATTTCTCAGCATTTTGACGATTGAGTTTGTCACCTGAGGATAGGGCCATAAGGGCACAATTGTTTCTGAATGCCATGTTCTGAGGACAACACAGTAAAGTTCTGCTTCTCAATTGGTTTCTAAGGATGGGGATCGACGTTTGAAGAGTACACAATTGCACTAAAGAGAAAGAGCACACCATGTACCGTCTGCAGGAACCAAAGGGGGACAGAATTGCACGGCTAAGAGACAAGAGTATAGCTTTTTCTGGAAGAATTGCACGGCTAAGAGACAAGAGTATCCTATAGCTTTTTCTGAAAATGTTTCCCTGTGATCGTGCAATTGTGTCCCCCCTTATAAATGACATAACCCAAAATAAATTTTTGAAGATCCACAGGTGTAGGGGAAGGGGAACCTGTTTTAAAAACAAAGCCTGGAAAATGCTGGAATTGCACCTGGAAAATTACGGGGATTTTTTTTAAGAATGTGTGTGGACAACCATGTCTGTGCAATGAGACGTTGGCAGCTTCCATTCAAGGTTCAGGAGGGGGGTGAAACCGTAAGTTTGATACTTTTCCAATGCTTTTTCAGTTCAGTGACGTGCAGAAATCGGTCAACACCAATACCACCTGTGAGCAAACCTGAGAAGCTGAAGGGGTTCCATTTGCAAAATATTTGGCGTAACGGGGATTCGAACCTGGGACCCCTGGTTGGCAAGCGGAGCATTCCATTCAGTACACCATGGAGTAAACTTGAGTTTCAATACCTCATTTCATTGTCAGAACTCACATGTGCCAGTGCAAACGGAGTGTATTCCGTGTAACTTGATCACCAGTGCCATTAACTAACTGACTTGTGTCACGCTGATTGCGGCTGTTTCCCCCATCACTTTTTGGTATTTTTAGAGTTGGGAAAATGAAACAATATGACGTAGATTATGTCATCGTTGTGCGGTACACCTCACACATATTTTCTGTGTTTCTCCAACAAACAATACAGCTTGTGCCTTACCCATCGGTCAAGTTATAATGGCAGAGAAGACTTGTCAAATTGATGTTAGGGGATGGAACTGCATTAAGTCTTTCCAGAAAGTTGTGGTTGTTTTAGCCCAGAAAGTCTGACAGAAAGCTAGCATGTAAAAACAAAATTATGATCTCTGAATTATTTCTACACGACACCAATAGACTTATGGCAGTTTTTCCAGAAAAAGCACACCAAAAGGAGATAAAAAACAGCCGGAGTAAAACTGGCTTAAACCTACTTGATGCAGTTCCATCCCCTGGCATCGTAATAGCATTCATTGAATATGTCTGCACCAGTTGCAGTGGTGTAATGGAAGCCACAAGGTGCCACATGTGCATGGGTCTTGGAAATGTCAATAAATGCAACATAGCTTAATTAGAAAGTTGTCCAATTCTTTCACATTGAGCGTGTATGGGCTAGCGAATTTTTTTCCCATTGCGCATTCACCACTGACTTGGTGATTTCATGAGTCAGAGCTGTGATGACGTTGGAATTGTTCCGGTTACTTCGTGGCAGACTAGTTGTGCTGATGTTTAGAAAACCAGGGAATGACCTCTTGAAGAAGAGATTGTGTTGAAATTACATTTCTCTTGAAAAGAAAACGTTTCTTGATTTCTTTCTTTCAGGAAATCTGTACGGTCTTGAGAAATTCTGGGCCTTTCTGAAGTACTTCCGTTTCAGTAAGCAGCTGGTGGTTGAAACAAAGCTTCGTGAATATCTGAGCAGCTTTCCAAGCTTAGACGATTTCAGGATAGCTGAAGTAAGTTCTCCTGCACTATTTGACATTTTTTCCGTTTTTCACGATAACAGCAAACGAGATTTGGCATGTTTTGGAAAGGAACATTCACTGACTGGAATCACGTTCCTGTTTTCTTGTAGAATTTTAACAGTCTTCTTAGTTTGGTAGTCCATTTGGCACAAACGGATGCCACATCTGCAAAATGATTAGCTTGACTGGCTACACCGACTTGGCTGTGCCATAAAGCGAACCTTAATGTCGCCAACTTGGTGAACACGACATGCCGAAATTTATTTTGAGTGTCGCAAATGGAGTTGGCCACACATCTTCCTGGCCTTTTCAACCTTGCAGCGTTTGACGCATTTCTACGATGCTGTCTGCATATTTCTACCAATTTTTGCATCTGCTGTATGCTCGTTGGTTCGATTTCGGTAGCAATTACTACAGCTTCCGAATTGCAAATTAGTTTGCACATATGTAGCTTGAAGAAGACCCCTCTCTAGAAAGGAGGGTGTAAACTTGGAAGATTTTGTAACTCGGGATCGCTCTCACCGGATGAGTTTGGTGATTTCCATTCCGCAAAGTTGAATCTTGTTCAAGTTGCAGGGGACTATTGAAGTCATTGCTCTCTCAGCATAGACTGACTGTGGTATCAGAGTCGACTCACTCGTCAGCCTGTTCCCAGGGTGGGACCACGACTGTCCCGCAATGGTGCAAGATTCAACATGCTCTGGAGAGAGGAGGGGAGGGAGGAGGGGGAGAGAGAGTGAAGAGAGGCAAATGTCGGAAATCGGGAACCACAAGAAATACTTGAAAACGGCTAACAGCCAAATCCATTCGTAGTTTGAAGTGCGTAGAAATGAGACGTTTTGCTCCCGCTTCGCGCAGCTTCTTCCTCCAAGACTCCAGTCGTTCCTCTGTGCTTGCCTGAAAAGTTCCACGAAGCGGGAGCGAAACGTCGCATTTCAACAAGCGGACGGATTTCGATTGTTAGTCATTTTCAAGGATGTTTCATGATATTACCCTTCATTATGTAAGTGCTGAACATGTAGGAGCCAGCCTGGTAAGTTCGATCTCAAGCTTCCATGTTCAGATTGTTTGGCTTTTTGATATCGTGTTGGGGTGAAGGTTTTTTCTGCCTGACAAACCATTTCTGACATGTTTAGCGTAGTTGGGTTCTCGTTGTTAAATTCTGGTGTCGTTTTTCTTCGACAGGAAAAGGTCGGATCCCCAGGTCGATTTAACAGATCACGCAGCCAAAGTGAGAGTGCCGAAGCCCAGGATCCTTCCAGTGTCGGCAGTTACAAGATGCGTCACTCACTCGTGCCGCAGACTTCTGCCGCAGTGCCCACGGCATCTGCGCTCAAATCTCCACGCCAGCGTCACATGTCGGAGTCCGACACGGGGAAGTTCTCGACCGGCCAGCTAAAAGTTCGCTTTGCCCTCGAGGATAACTACGAACCAAAACCCAGTAGCTCGGCTCCTGTCGTGAGAACCTTGACGTTCCGACCGTCGAAGAAAAAGAATGACGCCGTCTCCACGACAGTGTGCAAGCCATGTGCCACATCAGATAGAGGAGCCAGTGAGCCTGCGGTACCCATGTTGGAAAATGTTGCCGAAGTTGATTCTGGTAGTTCCAGTTGCGGAAGTCAGAAGGAGGTGCCGCCCTCTAAGCATCCTTACCCACAGTCAAAGGGCCTTCCAATTCCGAAGAAGTCGGCGGAAAACGGCCTCAGGAATGTTCCTAACTTCAAGCAGAAGAGGCCTTTTGAGGCCGCCCCGAAAGAAGCACTTCGCTCTTGAATTGGGACCACCATCACAAGACAGGCGTGAAGCTTGTGTTCAGGAATTCACATCACTCTTTACTCACCCAGGCGTACGTACGTAGCAGCGTAGAACCATCATCTCCTGAATGAACGTAATGCAAAGAGGCCCTTACACCAGTTGAGGCTGTCTGCTAATCACATCATAACTTCCTCTACATTACATCGCTTAACGCCCGTAAAAATTCTCAACTTCCGATGAAATTTGATCCGAAATCTAGTCAGCTTATGTCGAAATTGAATGCCTATCTCTTCACCTTGTCGTTTGAGTAGTGTGCCTAACCATAATTAACCGCCATTAAGCATGTCTCGAGATTGCCAAATTAATTGATTTGCCTTAATAGTACGGTTCGTAAATTTTCTTACACTGAATAATTCACGTTAGAATTTACGGTCTGCCCAGTGGATGGATCACTGATGGATCCACGCCGTTGTATTGGCAGACGATAGTCGTAAGAATTGGCCTGCTCCATTCTAACTTGAAATCGTAAAGATGCTCTGCATTTCGACTTTTTTTGTTACGTGTTTACGGACACTTACAGAATACGTTTCTGCTGTTTACCTTCTAGTTTTCGGACGAAATTGGCGATGAAGAAATGGAACGTTTGATGATGGGTTTGGCGGGTTTGGATGTCGATGCTTCGTGACCAGTTATGTTTTATTATTTTTCTCTGCCGTTATATTCTCTATCCAGCTTCCAAGCCGAATTTGGCTGGTCTAACATCCTAACTCTGCTTTAAAGTTGGCCTGTTTTCATAATCGGTTTCCTCATTAATGGAATTGGTTCGCCAAGCCCGATTCCCTCTGGATTTTGCCGGTTTTTCGTTCTGTTCATTCCTCACTGGCGTTCACGAAGTGCTCACATACACCTTCTGGGCAGAGCTGCTCACCCACACCTGTGTCCGGCTGTTTTCTACGCGAAAAGTTCACCTCCACATTTTCGGGTCAATTTTGCCTAGACACTGGTGTTATTAGTGTAACACCCATCATCACTGCGGCAAGGTTGTGTGTCCGTAATATGTGCTTTACCACAGCGTGTTTTCGGCCGCAGCGGACAATGCTTCTACCGATCATAACGTCGAATTGTAAATAGTATTTTGGCTGATGAAACTTTCAAGAATTAACTTATCACCTTTGAATTTTTTTGTGCTTGGATAACTTTGCGTTAGTTTGTTTATTGCATTTGTGAAATTAGATAGAAGTGGATTGTGCGAGATGGGCTGCCACTGCCGACGCGAGATGTTATCCTGTTTCGTTTGTTGTCCCAGATGGCTCTGCGGTGATGCAACGCCATTGGTCGGTTTGGTCTTGGACGAACATTAACTTTCATGATCCTTCTGGGCAGTTTTTTTTTTTTTTTTTTGTAGAAATGGGACTATAAATTGTGTATCTAAAACCTACCTACTTTCCGACAAGTTGGGCTAAAGACATCTGTAAATATTTTTTGTAAATTTGTATCTCGTGGGCTCCTTTGAGCACAATATGTGAACCTGGATGCTTTAGTTTTTACCCATTGACCCCATTCACCACAATATGAGAACCCACAAGCGATCTGACTGGCAGGCTTGCGTTTTCCTTTTCCCATTACATGGTCTTACGATGTTTATCATTTTTATACGATTTACGTTCTTGCGGGCAGAAAAAAGGGACATTTTTTTTATCTTCTTCGTACCGTTTTCCAGTTTCCCCCTCTTCCTGCAAAGGTTTTTCTTTGGATTATTGTGTCCTTCTGCAGCATATGCGAATGGTTTTTGCAAAGGTTCTCCACTCCTTTCCGTTAAACCATAGGTCTCTCATGGTTTTCTATTATGCCCGTAAGGCGTAAATGTCCAGCCATTGCACCCGTAATCCCACTCACAGACATTTCGTACCCATCTGGGTTGCAATTTTCTTCAATAGCCTTTTTTCAGGTTCTCCTTGTAAATTTCTGGTCTCTCTTTTCTTCCGGTTTTGCCATGCATTTTGCAACATCAAAATTTTTTCTGTTTTTTTTCTCGTTATTTTTGGAAGATATGTCAACTCATGTGTTGTTCCACAATATGCTCTTGCTTAATGATGGGCAACTTACTCTTCCATCTCGCAGTTCACTATTGATTTGACATTTTTGACTTGTCGTTTAAGTTTAACTTTCTTTGTTGCTGTAGATTTCTTGCGGGATGTCACTCTGCTTGGGAAATCTGCATCTTCTGTCAATTTTTTGCACTTTTTCAACCCTGTTGGTAACGGGTAATTTTTCCATCTTCTGTTGTTACTTTTGTTGCCTGCCTTGTTGATTCTACCTACTGTGTTTTGCTAACTGTGTTTTTGGGGAGGAGGCTGGGAATGGGGGGGGTCTTATTTGGCTTTCGAAAGTCTCGTCTTCTCTTTTGCGGCACGGAAATTTGTTTGAACTTTGCATGCACACCTATGACGGGCAAAAAAACAAGAAGCCCAAGCAGCCGGTTGGTGTTCACGAGAATGAAAGATAGAGGTCCATGTTTCCAAAAAACACAACAAACAGGATTGCAAATTCTGAGAGCATCAAGGACTTGCGAAAGCCCAGAATTGCAAAGGCGATATTTTTTTTTGCTTTCTATAAAGGCGTGGTGATAAGCATAGCCTTGATGGTAAATGTCATCAGCTCCATCCCGACGGGATGCTCTAGGGCAACCCATGGGGGTGCACATTCATGTTTGTTGGGATAACCAGGTTTTTTTTTTTTTGAAGGCTCAACTACAAAAACCCTCAACCAGTCATGATGATACCGACTTCTAAACTTGGTTCGTGTGGTACAACTGACCTGGGCATGTCCCGTCTGCAGATAGGATAACCAGACTCCTTACTGATTTTTGGCCAAAGACATGACCAAGCGCAGATATAAGTCCTTTTGGAAGACTTCCTGTCGGCTGGAAGTTGAAAATCGAATCTGTTTCGACCAAGGGCTCCACGATGTTGTTTCAGACCTGCGGTGTCTCTTCAGTTCCCAGGACCGCTTCCTGGTGGGGGTGTCTGCGTGGGACAGGCTGAATCATTTGGCCAAATGGAAGATCTCCTGTAGAGAGTGATGAATTCACAACAATGTCGGAAGATCTGGGATCTTTAGAGTATGCGTGCCATACTGTACAAATGATATAGGCATAATAATTTTTAAGTTTGTTGTAGCTTGCCAAGATTATGTGGCTTCGAGATTCACAAAATGAGTATGCAGCCTCCGGAGCATGGGTCATCTGGATGACCTGTGCAAAAGTCAGAAATTCTCCAATGCGCCAGGGAATCATTGGACTCGATGAGCGCATCCGAAACCCCACAAGGTTCACTTTGCCGCAATCATCGTGACAAGATACTGCCTTTCTTTTTTCTCTCTTTGCTATCATCCACCCACACTTCTTGCCATTCTGCCAATACCATCTTTGCCTACAAGGTCGGACTGTCTGAGAAATATACGTATTGTGCTGGATGCTGGTGGAGCCGACTGTTTGTTGGCGGATCAAAGGTTTTCAGACCTGCTCTATAGGTTTTTATTCCTTGGACAGACATTGGTCCGATTCTTAAGGGGGGGCCCACCCCGAAAAGATGAAAATTTCTAAAATTTCTCACATTTTCAAATGCACTTCTCCCTGATACTGTGATGTTTTCTGAGCATTTTGGTCCAAAAATGAACAAAATCCGTTGAGAAATGGCTTCTCAAGAGCAAATTTCAGCAAGCGATGCAAACACGTCTGCAGCTTTTTCAGCATTTCTCCAAAAATAGACTGTTCGAAAAACTCGTTTTTCTCGCATTTTGATTTCCGGTTGTAAAAAAAACTTGCAAACAGCTTATTTCAGTCATTTTGAGGGCTAGAGAGGCAAAATTTGGTACACTTATGTAAAAAAGCATGCTGAAGGGACTGACAGAGCCGGATTTCCCAGTTTTTTCACCCAAAACCATCAAATAGCATCTCATTGCATAATGGTTTGTTTTTTTTACCGCGAGCCATTTTATTACAGAAAAAACATGATTTAGAGTGAAAATTTTAAAATTTGGGCTCTGTCAGTCCCTTTTTCAGAATTTTTTGGTCCAGAAACATATATCACTGTTTCAAAATTGGTTCTGGCCTTTCAGTTAGACCATCGCTAAGAAAGCGCTAACTTTTTATCTTATTTGTTGAATATCTCGGGAACCAGGTGAGGTACAGCATTGAAATTTTGCACAGGCATTCCTCTCAAGGGGCTAATTATGCCCTCCAAATTTCAGCAAAATCGGTCAACGAACACCGAAGTTGGTCCGCTAGGGTGGGCCCCCCCCCTTAAGATATGATTTGGCTGAGTCTCGACTTAAGACATGATTTGGCTGAGTCTCGACTTAAGACATGATTTGGCTAAGTCATGACTAAAGACATGATTTGGCTGAGTGTCTACTCATCGCTGTTTTGTTGATTGTTGAGATGGCATTCATGGCAGCCAGTGCGTTGTCATCTCAACAATCAACAAAACAACAATCTCTCAAGTCGAGTCACGACCATTGTGTCCCCCCACCCTCCCCCTGTCGATCCCCCCGACCTCCCTCCCTCCTTCCCGTTTGTTGATTTGTAAAGAAACATTGTACATCTTTCGATTATGATTGAAGTAACTTTTTTTTATTTATTTTATTTATTCTTTGGGGATAATTTTTGTCAGTTTTACTATAGATGATGCTTATCCAGGTTTTTCACTTATCTTTCTATTGTTGATTCTTTTGATTTGATTGTTTGATTTATTGTTGATTCTGTTGCTTGTTCGCTTGCTCAAGTCTGCGTTGTTAATATTGTCATAGTTGGCAGTCGGCTGGCTGCTCGCCTAAACCCACGTACCGTTTCGTGCCACTCATTCGTTTGCCATGCATCGTGTGTCCTTGTCTTTTTTTTTTTTTTTTCAAGGGTGTTGAGTTATCATTTTGTTTGGATCGATCACAGGAAAATCATCGTCTGGTCGTTCAAGAGGGTGACTCCAAAAACACGACAGCAAAAGCTTACTTTTTGATGCCTTTCCTTGCAGTATTCCGGCACGTCGGTCTTTCGGCCTTCAGGGCATTTTATTCGTTACTTCCTGACAATTTGGGTTCAGTGACATTTTTTTGGCCAAATTGAGTCAAGTGCACATTCGGAATCAGCGCACCAAGATACACAATCTTGCAAAACCGGAACAGCCCCAGCTCAATATTTGGCTGAGGCAGATTAGGGTAAGCGAAATTTAGACTAGTTTGGGTGGGTTGTCGGAAAAACCGGAATTGGGGTCATTTTCGGATCAACGAGAGTACTCCAGACCAGGGGCCGAAATGTAGTCTCCAAATGTTCTCAATTTTTCTGAAAATGGCCTCAATTCTGGTAATTACTGACAGTGAAATATCACCCTTACCGGGAATTTCGACGATTTTGTCTCCATGGTGTGAGTTGAGTCGACGTTTCGGGCGCATCGCGCGTCCGTTATCAAGATGAGACTCCGAATGATAACGGACGCGCGATGCGCCCGAAAGGTCGACTCAACTCACACCATGGAGATAAAATCGTCGAAATTCCCGGCAAGGGTGATATTTCAGTGTCAAACACGTCTCCAAGTTTCCAACCCACTGTCTACAGTTTGTTATTACTGGCAGTATTTGTAAAACGGATGGTGCCAGACAAAATTTGGGAAGGTTATGTTCGGACTGGCAGTAATGCCATTTAACGACGCGACATTTTTTTTACAATGTCGGCTTACCTACCATTGATGGCAATCATTAAAGTACCGTTTGGGTTGGAGAAGTTAATGAACTGGATAAATTCGTATCTAGGAATGGTTTCAATCTTCTGAATGTTTCGGTGGGGACGTTTTATTTAATTTAAAGGGATGGCAAATTGAGGTAACCGCCACAGCAGGTATTGCTTACACCAAATGTACAACAATGTACATCAGTAATTTTCAGTAAATTGTTGTCTGAAGACAGCAACGTTAAATTGATGCAGATGCTTTGCGCACTCTGCGGCCAACATTCTACACTACTGCAAAGAGTTATACCGCGGTTTTTCAAAACTTCTGATCGGCTAAACCAAAAAAACATAGCAGCTAGAGTGCTCTAGTTTGCAGTAAATGCACACCAAATTTGTCTAAATTTGTTTGGTGCAGTCGGGGTTTATGTTTGATTTGATTCTACGATGCACCGCTGCAGAACGATACTCTCCCTCCAGCTCTCGCAAAAGAGTTTTGTTTCTCATGTAAAAAATTAAACTGTCACTAAACCTAAGTTGCCAGGAGTGTGGCGATATGTTTTGTTCGTTGCCTTTGCGAATAAAATCTAAACTTTCCATCTTTTTTCTTGCAAAAATGAAATTGGCTGAAATTATTTCGATGGTTTTTCCAATGAACTCGGAACAGGTTTGGCACACAAACGGAACATAGGTCATTTTCTCCAGAGAGGTTTCAAACGCAACTCAAGCGAGATGTAACAAATGTGAAAATGAGAAAAATAGGACTTACAGGACTTCGGCAAACTCTTCTGGCCACAAACTCTTTCGGATAAGTTAGGCTTTGCAGTCCACATTGCCATGCATATTGGCACGCCATATGAACCATGCATATTTTCATTCTTAAATTTGGGGTGAGTTATCGTTTTACATTCATTGAAAGACTTCGTTAAGTTCCAACTGATTGCTGTTCTAATCCCCATTGAGAGCCAGAGTTCTAAGCAATGGATGTTCGGAGCAGGAGTCCAAAATTGCTGTTTGTGTTTTTCGAAAAATTGGTGTCAAATCATTGAGATGAACCACAGTTGCAAGCAACGACTTTTCTCATTTGATTTGAATGACCGACAACAGTGGTCACGTCACTTCCATTCTCGAGAGACAATTTGTTCTTCTCAGCGAAAACCTATTCGTCGTCGAGCGACATTAATTCTATCCGATTAATGTCTTGTTTCATCTTCGGTACGGACATTGATAGTTCCAAGTGGTAAATTTCCCGTTGGAGACACAAGGTGGAACTAAAAATGGAGCTATTATGCACTGTGAATTTGTGTTCCGGGGCATTAATGATTTGTGGGATTATCTTGTTTGTATGGTTGTGCGCCATCCTGGGCGAGGGAAGGACAGGTAAATGCGATGTTTGCATAAAAAAGCAGAATCGTAATTGTCATGATGTGTCATTGTCATTCGTCACAAGCATCTCGTCACTCATCATCAATTAAAATTAAGTAGGGAAGTTAGCTGGATTAGGTTTTTCTTTATTCTATGGACTCGGCCTCTCTTTATGCTCCGAAAACAGACTGATTTTTTGTTGTTTTGGTTTTTTTTTTTTTTCGAAAATTAGCTTAGTTCGTGCACTTCACAACCACTTTCAAATCGCCACTGGCATTCCCTCTTCTCCGCAAAGGTCATTGATTTGGTGAGTTTATTTTGAGACTTGATTACTTTGCAGACTTACATTTTGCAGCAATGTTCCTCTGCTTAGCTTTTGGGACTGGGAGAGGAGGTGGAAACAATTTTTGAACGCCGAAGATCTCCGACAGGTTGTTGGTGACGGTTCTTGCCTGGGGACAGAGAGGTCTGGCAAATCTCCAAAAAACTCATGGGCACATCCTTTCTAGTTGAGGTTGCTTTTTCCCTCGCAAGTTCCGCATTTTCATGCCCCCCTTCGGGTTAACCTGGTGTACATTCAGGGATTTCCATGGTCCTCACTCAGTGGAATGGAATGGTCGGAAGTTGAGCCATTCCAATACATATCTGTTATCTGCTCTCGAGGATGGGGTCACGGTAAACCAGATTCAGCCGTAGTGGGGGTGAAAATATGGGAACTCTCAGAAAGAGATTTATCATTTGTCTAACCTTTTCCCGGTCGCGGGACTGACCTGTAGTTCCCGGTCGGAATCTATTTTAGACTATCAATTTTTTTTCATCAAACCTCCTGTTCAATAAATTCGTATTGATTCAATCAAACCTATCTATTCCGATTCGTATTATCCACAAAACAATTTCTGATCTTCGGACACCTTTCAGGATCTGTCTCGCACCGTGTAGCAAAAGAAAAATCGTTTTCTTTGCTCTTCCTTTAAAAATAAAAATGATAAATTTTCTTTTGTTGTTAGGACCGTAAAAGACTGGAATGGTCTTGATGCTGGAGTGTTTGGATCTGGCAACGATCTGTCAGCAAAGTCTTTTAAAACAAATATTTTGCACGGGGTCGCAAAATACACCAAGCATTTTGATTGGATCCTTCCCCAAAAAATGCTGTCAGGCATTTGTTATTGTCTTATTCACTTGTTGTTTTGATTCACTTGTTTCACTGAACATGTTGATCTAAGGCAGTTTCTTTTCAAAAGAATTATTTTCTATTTTGTTTTGCATCCTCAATTATGACAATGCTTACCAGCTGCATACTTATTGTTAATTTGCGCCGGGCTGTGCCCTTGCAAGTTATTGAAATTAAATTAAATCGTCGCCTTTGCACTAAATTGAGCATCCATTTTGGGACCACCAAAATTGTATTTCAAAAGATTCCGACCGGGAAAAGGTTAAACAGCCCCTCCATGTTTCCACCCATAATTCTACACTGCTCCACCTTGCTTTTAATTAGGTCGTCCCAAATTTTTGTTGCCTTTGGTTGGACATTTTCAGAATCACGCTCTTCTCCACACATTCTGTTTTGGTGTTTTTCCAGTGGTTCGGCTTGCGAATCATCCAGGCACTTTCGCCTGGAATCGGTAGTGCGGTATTTCGTCCCGAGCTGGAAATA
>JASGXE010009142.1:0-28235 GCA_030068105.1 Sinentomon sp. SZTP_YWyxl
AATGTCACATTGATGCTATTGAGGCTGTGAAAGAAGGGCAGCTAGGTTTGTGATGGGAAATTTTGCTTTTGATGCAAGTGTGACAAGCATGTTGACTGAATTGGGCGGGATTCCCTCAATAAAAGACGGTTACTGCATGGACTGTCTGCATTCAGGAATTGCATTGTCAATAAAGGGGGTTGGGGGGATGGGCCCTGGATTTTCACTCCGAACGACCACAAGACAAGAGCTAGCATGACAGTTTCCTTTGTGCCAACTTCACTTTTCAAAAATGTAGACAGGTATTCCTTTTTTAATCGCAACCTTTTTCTGTGGAATAAACTTGCATTGCCAGCTGAAATCTTGCGGTCCACTGAAAAGCAATTCACAGATGTTTTTCTTCAAAACTGGATGTTTTAGTTTTATCTTCATAGCAAAATTACAATTTGTTCCCCCTTTCTTTCTTTCCTTTTTGGCATGCTAATTTCTGCATAGGGTACCTACTTACTGAACTGTATGGCCATATTTCTTCTGGAATGAAAAACAAAAACTGGCCACACTTTTTATCTCCAACCATACGAACTGGCATCAATTTGAAGCTTGACTTTACTCTGGACTCTGGAGACATCTGACCAAGCAATCATGCAAGGTATGACCTGTGCTTTTTAATCTTATTTTCTTTTTTATCGTTGTATGAAAAATAATCATTCAATCAAATAAATTGCCTGTTGGCAATTGTTGCATCGTCTGACTAATTTTGTTCCACCACCTTATATGGAAACCGACGAACTGTTTTTTGAGCAATGTCCATTTTTTAATAACGTCTTGACGTGGTGCCTGGTGCACTGATCTGTTGCTCATTTGCGTCGGTCCATTGGCGTTGGATTTTGCTTTGTGACTCCGGACTCTTTGTCCTTCGAACTCATCGACGGGGGGACTCTGTCCCCAGTTTTTTTTTAAATTTTTAACCTGCTTGTCCTGCTTGTCTTGCTTGTCCTGCTGGAAACCTGCTTGTCCTGCTGGTAATGGTTAAATTGGTTAGGTTATTGTTAGATTAGGTTATCCTGGAAGTGACTAAAACGTTGATTTGGAAAGCTTCCTTTGAGCACGGCATGGTATTATCTTTGTGCTAACCTTGGATCCTTTCTGGCCGATGCTCGAATTTCTTCAAATTTCTCTCGTCCCAATATCTTTCAACTGCTCATCTTCTGCAGTATCATCAGGGGGTCCGTTGAGGTGAATGTCGGAGACTAAGAAACAGAGGAGAATCTGGTGTCCATGTCAGTGGTTAAAACATCGTCAGATCAGTAAAAAAGGTTGACAGGAGTCGGCTTGCGTGAGACGAAAACGACAACTCATTATCAGACGACAGGTATTGAAGGTGCCATTATTGAAGGTGCCATATTGAAGGTACGCAGAGAAAGAGAGAGATTGAACAGGAGCAGTGGCATCGGTGGAGAAGGGAAGTGTCACAAAAAAGCTCACTGACTGGGTATTCTGCAAAGGATCAAATGAGTTGGGATGGAATATATGATGGTTCTTTTGGCAGCGACTTGTTGTTTCGGGCCAGGGTAGGTGCTCTAGAAACTGCGAGACGGTTGCGTTGGGTGGATGGGAAGGAGGAATGCAGGCTCTGTGGGGCAGAGTCGGAAGACTTGTGCCACATATTCCTGTGGTGCAAGTCAATGATTGAAGAGAGACGTTTTTCTGGGTGGGTGGATGTGGACAGGGGCGTTCACAAAGAGCAGGAATGGGCACTTGTTCGTGAGCGACTGGGAATAGGGAGGGAGAAGGAATCAGACCAGTGGGTGGAACATGCGAAGCAATATCTTGTGAAGTGGAAGGGAAAGGTTTCTGCTGCCTAGCACTGAGGGTGGTTGGAGTTTTTTTGTTTTTCTTTATCTATTTTTTCGGATCCGATCTGGTGCATTGCCACGGGGTTGATATAGGCTACATGAGGTTTGGGAAAGGGTCGGGGACCCACGCCCAGACCTAAGCCGGGAACCTGCCCGGAGGCGGCGGCCCATGTTGGCGGCCCCCCACTGCGTGGTCAGTGCAAAACCGTTTTCACGCAGCTGGGAAGAGGGAGTGTGCGTACTGCTGGCGAACGCCGCTGGTGCTTCCGTGACTCCCTGCGCTAGTTAACCGAGCTTATGCCGGACAGCGCTCTCTCCGCGTGACTGACACAAGGCGGACCATTCCCCCGTTGTTGTGCACTGGAAAAGTGGAAAGGGGAAGTTCTCATCTTTATTTCATTTGGTTCCTTTCTTACATTTCTTGTTTCTTTCTTGTATTTCTTTTCTTTTTATTCTTTTTAAAGGCTGCCTCTTTTGAGGTTGCTTTGCTTCCTTCCTTCATCCTTTTTTTTCTCTTTCTTTTTTCTCCTGTTTTAGAATGTCAAGGTGAGCAGTTGGATGAACTGTGGTGACGGATGTCTGATGAGCTCGGGAGATGACGCGGAGTGAAGGACGAGGGAGGTGTTGGTGATGACGATAACCTAGCCCGGAGGATGATTGATCTGACGCTGAGCCGATGATGAGGGATTTAGCCAAGATTCAGAGCTAAGTTTTTCAATTTCTCTTTCATTCATTTTTGTCTTTAGGTAGGTAGGTAGGCCTAACTTTAACTTATCTTGGATTCCAGGGCAAGAGGAGCTTTGAACATGTTTGTGAAGGAGCAGTCTCGCTGTGGTATTTCTATAATGTAGGTTGGATTTGTGTTGCGCTGGGGTTCTGTGAGTGAGTGAAATATGTTTTTTCTTTTTTCAATGGTGTTTTGTCTTTTTATTCGAGAGTAAATTTTGGGTTGTGGGTTTTTGCCGAAAAGAAGGCATCATACCTTACGTCTTGTCTTGTCTTGTCCATCTTCATGTTGATGTGGTCGGCCATTACTCCCGAAATTTATAGATTGAGGCGGTTTGGTGGCTTGCGAATCCTTTTTGTTCTGCCTTGCGATTCGGTTGCTGGTTGTTGTGTTGCTGCTTCTGAGAGTTGTGTTGCAGGTTCTGAGAGGTCGGATGTGACTTGGATTTCTGAGGCTAGAGGTGGGAAGACACATTCAGATGAGTGTGGAGGGCAACCAGAAGAGGAATACGGGTCAGGCCATGGTCTGTTGGCGAAGAACTGTTGCCATGCTGGATCTAACTTGTTGCCATCCTTGTGGTTCAGAACTTGTGTGCCTGCCTTAACGATCTCAATGGCTTCTCTGCATTCCCGGGCTTTGTGCGAATTTGGTTTTGCAATGATTTTACACGTGTCCCATTTTGGCTGGTGCTTGAACTGATGAGAGTGTAGGGCTAGTGCAGTGGTGGTTTTCTCTTTCTTGATGTCATATTGATGTTCTTTGACCCTGTCGCTGAGGTTTCTCTTTGTCATGCCGATGTATTTTTGCTCGCATGCGCACTTGATTTCATAGATGCCATTGCCTTCCAGTCTGTTTCTTGGGTCTCTGTTGTTGACTATCTTGGTTATCAGTTTGTCTTTGGGTTTCAGGACTGATTCAATTTTGAACTTCCTCAAGGTCCTCTGGATTTGGGCTGAAATTCGTGGAACATATGGCAGAGAAACGACATGATCGGGTTTAGGCCTCAAGGAAGTTGAACCAGGGGCGTGGCTTATCTTGTAATCCAACTGATCAATCAGAGGCCCTGGATAACCGTGATTTATGGCAAGCTTTCTGATTGATGAAACCTCCTGTTGTTTTCTTCTTGGGTCGGATGTGATAGTGTGGGACCGGTACAACAAGGATCGCCAGGCGGCCATTTGTGTTGAAATGGATGTGACGAGGAGGCTGGAATAAATGAATTTGTGTGTGTGGGTTTCTGATAGGTGCAGGTGACCAGCGTGTTGTTTGCATGTCTTATGGAAATGTCCAGGAAGGGCATTTTACCTTCAACTTCCCGCTCCCATGTGAACTTGATATCCCTTTCCAGAGAGTTGGCAAATTCCACGAATTGAAGGAATTCCTGATGTGTGTGGCTCCAAATGATGAGGATGTCATCCACATATCTGAGATAGAGTTTTGGTTTGAGGGCAGCTGCTGTGAGCTTCTGGTCGATGGTATCCATGAAAATGTATGTAAGAGTCGGAGATAACGGACTACCCATTGGGAGGCCTTTTATCTGTCTGTAGAATTCTTGTTTCCAGCGAAAGGTGGTGTTGTCGAGACACACCCTGATGTGCTCAATGAGCGTGATGTTGAAGAAAATATTCTTCTTAACCAAATTTTCTTCTAAACTGATGAGTGCCTTCTCGGAGTTCACATTGGTAAAGAGGGACGTGACGTCCAAACTGTAGAGGGTATCCTGTGGCTCCCATGTCACCCGGGAAAGGTGTTCAATAACCTCTGGGTTATTGGAAACCGTGTGTTGTAGTGGACTCATGTATTGCTTTACCCGACAATTCAGGTATCAGGTATCCCACAGCAGAAGTTGGCCCGATACCTGAATTGTCGGGTAAAGCAATACATGAGTCCACTGTGTACCCGCCTGGCCTTTTTCCGAAGTCCTGGTGAAGAAACTCGTGTCTGACAGTTTTTTCCTTGCTCCATCTATTGCGACTGCAAACCCTCCAGGATAAGAAAAAAAAGGACATGAAGTGTCGTAAAATGGCATCTGAGGACCCCTAATTTATCAAAAAAGCTTCAGCTTTTGGGGGACACTGTCCCTCAAACCCCCTGCTGGGGCGCTGCCCCCTGGACCCCCGCTGGGGGGCACAAGCCCCCCACACCCCCCGTACTGGGGGGCTGCCGCTCCCCAGACCCCCTGCATTTTCGGTGCCCTACCCCCTCCCCCTCCTCATCGTACACCTCTTTACCCCCCCTCTTTGGTAGGTACCCTACCTTGCCCATCCCTGGCTCCATGAAAAAGGTGGGAAAAGAGTCCTGGTGTGTGTGTGCAGGGCACACACCAGGACTTCAATAGGAGCAACATTGTTTCTTTGTACTTTCTGTTTTTATTCCCCTGCCGGAAAAAGGCTAGGGGGGTAACCTCTGCCTTTGGCCGAGGTTACCCCCCCTACCCCCCACCCTAGAATGTTGCTATCAAAGTCCTTCCTGGTGTGTGCCCTGAACACACCAGGAAGGACTTCAATAGCAACATTCTGTTTCTTTTGTACCTACTTCCTTTTTGATTCCCCTGCCGGAAAAAGGCCAGGGGGGGGTAACCTCGGCCTTTGGCTCAGGTTACCCCCTATCCTTTTTCCAAGGGTACCTTTGGCCAAAGTCCTCGTGTGTCCTGCACACACCAGGAAGAACTTCAATAGCAACATTCTGTTTCTTTTGTAATTCCTGTTTTGATTCCCCTGCTGGAAAAAGGCTAGGGGGGGGTAACCTCGACCTTCGGCCGATGTTACCCCCTAGCCTTTTTCCGAGGGGACCCTTGGCCGAAGTCCTGGTGTGTGCCCTGCACACCCCAGGACTTCAATAGCTACATTCTGTTTCTTTTGTACTTTCTGTTTTGATTTACAGAAAATGGTAAAATGAAAAAAAACTCATCCAGAAAGTCGTGTCTGACAGTTATTTCCTTGCTCCATCTATTCTCCAGGATAAGGAAAAAAGGACCTGAAATGTCGTAAAATGGCATCTGAGGACCCCTAATTTTTCAAAAAAGCTTCAGCTTTTGGGGGACGCTGTCCCCCAAACCCCCTACCCCAACCCCCCCCCCCCCCCCCCCCCGTCGTAGACCTCTTTACCCCCCCTCTAAGGTTCCCTACCTTGCCCATCCCTGCTTCCAAGGGAGAAAAAGTCAATCAAAAATCAGAGAAGGTGCTCTCCTGTGGTAGAGTATTTCTCGCCTTTTCTGATTTTGATTTCCATGTCTTGTGGCAAATTTCTTTACAACTTTTGAGGTTCGTATACCCGGTGACCTGTCAGGAGAAAAAAGTAAGGAACGTCGATCTGCATAAAGGCACGACCCAATAAGTATTTTGATACCGCTAAAAATCGGAGCATTTCTTAACAAATCTTAGCGGCAGAAAGATCCCAGTTCCCCCCATCCAAAGGGGAAGAGTCCATGACAGGGCATCATTGGGGACGAGTGGGAGAAATTTTGGAATTTTGACATGTGCCTGAGTTCAAGAGGTATATTGGGCAATTATTCGACCACCATTTTGGCTTTACCCTGAAAGATATAGGTACCTACGCATACGGCCCACGTCAAAATTATTTCACAACTTACTTTTGCACCATGGCCAAAGGCACTTTCGCACCATTCAGAAACCCCAATAATCAGGATGCAGACAGAAACTGAATGAATGACACAGGTTAAAAAAGAATGGCAAAGGGAAGTGGAGTTTTGACGGCGCAGGTCAAGACTGCAGTGGGCCAACAATTAGGTTCACCTTCACCCAGATCGACAGATACTGAGACATGGAATGGTGGCCATTTTTGAATGTCGTAAATGCGGGTCCACGGTGTTGAGTGTAGCCCTGAAGAGGGGCAAAACATGAAATTTAGTTCAACGCCTGACCAGCATGTTGAAAATCAAAACTGGATATTTGCATAAAAACTGGCACTTTATGGCATGAAGCGGGAAAAAAAATGAAAACCTATGAGAAAATCTGCAGAGTGCCGAACTCCTCTCTCCCGACAATGTGCTAAAACAATTTAACTTCGGTGAATTGTTCCACTGCTTTCCCATGTGGATAACCGGTCGCACCAATTTTGCACAAAGATATTTTTCCAGTTTTGAAAAGCAAAATCTCTTATTTTATATTTTGAAAAAAAATTAAGCAAAAAAAGAAAATAGGTACCTAGGTACCTAAATAAAAATAAAAAATTGCAAACCGGAAAGAAATGACGAAAAAAGTCGAAAAAGAAAAGAAGAAAAAAAAGGAAAGGAAGACCGAAATCGCAAAAAAAAGAGAAACACGAATTGTTTTCTTCGTTTTGTCCACGAGGTTCATTTTGGAAACTGAAAAGCAATTTTGAATAAATTATTGCACAATTCTGACCTGGGCTCGAACCCACGATCCTCTGACTCACAGCCGGATGCGCTACCCACTCGGCTAACCACTCGACTAACATGCCTCAACTCATTTCCCTGCGCTGAAACAGTAGTTTTAATTCACGCGCGCAAGCATGCGCTCGTAAATATACGGTGCGTGCCCTGTTGCAGGCAGGCAATATATGAAGTGACCTTTCTTGTGACTTCCAATGCTCCGATCATGCCCATCTTCGAACTCAGTCTCCGTTTAGTGTTCAAGAACTTCTCTACAAAATTTGGCTTCGAAATTCCATTGCATTCGAAAGTTATCGTGTTCACAAACAAACAAACAAACAAACATGCAGACAAAATCCAAATCGAAGTCATCTGTAAAGCTCACTTGATTCGCAATTATGTGGTCTTCATGGTCAAAGAGGCATGAAATGGAAAGGAACAGTCAGACGACGATCAGCGTGGGAATTGCGAGAAAAATCAAGAGTTGAGGTGTGGGAATAAACGTTGTGAGTGTGGGCAGAAAGTGTGGGAAAAAACCCCCCGAAAAATGATTGGAAACTGGCGAGCTCTGAAAGAGACGGCGTTTTTGAGTCAGTTCACAGTCATGGAGTGAGTCAGTCTGTCAGTCCCGAGTCAGACAGTTGGAAAGTCGCAAGACAGACTTGGAAGAGTCAGTCAGTCTGAGTCGCAACTCAAACGCAAGACAAGCTGAGATGGTCAGCTGCTGAGTCTGACAGAGTTGGGTATTGGAGCAAATCCAAGAGAGATATGTTCCGGCCGGAAGGCGGGATTGCAACCTGACTGGTGGTTTGAATTGAGTCACGGTCAGTGGATGGACGCCATTCGGTTGGACAGACGTAAAGCATCTCCGATGACAGTTTTCATCCCAGTCGCTGTCCCGTGTCTGCAGAGTTTGCGCAACGTCACGGAGCGGAAGTCCTTTTCTCCTGAAAGCGTCCGGAAATTCCCGATCAATGGGGATGGCAGTGCGAAAGTGGATGGTCAGGGTTGCCACTCGGCACTCACCTGAAATCCTGGAAAACCTGGAAATTACAGGGAAATGAAATTTTAACCTGGAAAACCTGGAAATTACAGGGAAACAAGCTGAAAAAGCCAAAAAACCTGGAAAATGCAGGGAAATCAAATTTCGGCAATGATGAACGAGCTGAAGAAAAATATAATTTCATTCGGGAAAATACAGAAAAGCTTTACATTCAGCAAAGCAAATTTTCTATGATCACCACAAAATAATCAATTTTCATTTAAAACCAGTTTAGCTCTTACCTACTCAAAACTAACTTTGTCGTCCTGGAAATCTGCAGATTTTTGCCTGGAAAACCTGGAAAATACAGGGAAATTGGAAATGGTAACCGAGTGGCAACCCTGATGGTGAACCCCTCACAACCTTGATCTCACCTCAATCGTCTCACCTTAATCGTGATTCCACATAAGCGACGAACCCCTCACAACCTTGATCTCACCTCAATCGTCTCACCTTAATCGTGATTGCACGCAAGTGGCGAACTCTTCAGAACTGATCCCACCTCAAAAACTGTGAGAGACTCGGACCAGTGAGTGCACAAGCGGCCAACAGTTAACTGACAATTTCTTTGGGGATTTTTACCCAGACCAGATCTCCCTCCCAGCTATTTGCAAGTGGGTCCAGATCTCCCCACTCAGCTCAGCATCACATTCAATGTCTCCTTTTTGCTTTTCAATGCACGTAGCGTTTATTCCCAAGCGGTATGCACTTAGGCCCATCCTTGACTCTGTCATGTTGACTGTGTTGCTGTCACAGAATCATGGCTCGATGCTTCTTGTATAGAAAATGACATACTCCCTCAAGATTATGTTGTGTTTCGAAGAGATCGTTCAAGGTCTGGTGGAGGAGTCCTTCTTGGTGTGAAGGGATACCTACAGCCTAAACTTCTTTGGTGCAGTGTGACATTTGAATCGATTGTTGTAGAGTTGGAGTTCTCCTTCCCACAGACCTTTATCTTGTTGCTGTATCGTCCTCCTAACCTGAGCCTAAATTGCTTCTCTACAAAGTACTCTGAATTTCTTGATGCGTTACACCAAGATTTCAGTCCAACCCTTTAGGTCGGCACTCGCCTATTTTCGTTCAAGGTGACTTTAATTTCAATGTTCTACCATCCCGCTTTAACTTTGTTTACCCCGAGTTTCTGCAACGTTTATGTGACAGGTTCTCCATCCAGCAAACAGTTGACTTCGTTACTCGACCTGTAAACTTGGCTGTCCCTTGTGTGGGGACGGCAATCGATCTTATTTTTCATTGCCCAAGATCAAGTCTAAAATCAATAAAACCCATCATTGGCATAAGTGATCATTTGATGATCAGTGCCTGCTTCATGGTTGATAGCTGCTCACCTCCCCCACTTCCATCTGTCCCAAATGACTTCCTGGATTACATATAACTTTGACAAATATGATAAAGCTGTCGTTGACCGATTTCTTAACTTTGCCATCCTGAAGGTGCAAATGTAATTGCTATTAAAAATTACAAATAATAATGATTTGGCAAAATTAATTTAAATTGTAAGGAAAAGTGGTCATGTTATTTGAGTATTTCCTTTATACCTAAATGCAAGATACTAACTTGAATTTTGACAGGAATGTTAAGTATTATGCCGATGTTTGCGTAAATTAACCGGTCAAGCCCGATTGCCGTACGCCATACACGCCACAAAGTGCTACGGACAGCTCCGATTGCCGTACGGTGTACGCACGTATAAAGCTGTTGCGATTTTCCGACTGCCGTACGCCGTACGCGCTCAATTCCCATGCAATTAAATGGGTTTATCGCCGCAAATGCGGCGAATCGCGTCGGCTAAAATTTTCAAAGTCGGAAAGAGGAATAAACAGCGATCCAGACGACGTTTATTCCACCAAAATCGGTCCAACCGTTTCAAATTGGCGCAATTTTCAAATTTCCCGGGTTTTTGTCTTGTGTTCCTGTTGAAGGCGCCTTTTTTCGCGATCGCGCGACATCTGCCGGCCGCCGAAATTTGAATTTTCGAAAAGTTGAAAGATGCGCGATTTAGCAGACGCTTATTTCGCTCGATTTGCTGCATTCGTTTTGAAATGGCGTCGTGTTGAAATTTCCTGTTTTTTCCAGTTTTTGATCAATTTTGGTGCGGTTTTCAGTGGTTTGTGTGTGTTTTGGCCAGTTTTTTTGTGCAAAAGTGTTTTTATTGGTTGAAAATTGGCAGATTTTTCTTTCTTTCTTACCATGCGATGCCTCTGGCATCTGCAATTTTTTATTTAGGACAATTAAACCACTGATTATTGAATCTCTGAAAAATTAATTTTGTGATTTTCTGGTTCTGTGCAAAATATGTGCTGTCATCTGCAAACATGTTTTTACAAACCTGGACGTCTTTTCCTCTGAGCATTTGATAACATTTTTGACACATCGTTGAAATGCTGGATGCATCGCATTGGTGAGTTCAAACATAATTTCCATTTTATTTTTGTCTTCTTTTCTTTTTTGACTGGATGTTGTGCAATTGCTAATGATTTTGAACGTCAACTTATGCTGATTCCTAATGATCCCTTATCACGATATGTTAACACTTCTTCCTACCAAATTGTTCACAATTGCACAATCGCCATGTCATCTGCTGCTAATTTCTGTGAATTGAAATTCATTTTAATGAGTGTCATTAAATTGATGATTGAATTGAAATTAAAATAAAATTTGAGGTAAGTAGTTTGAAAAAAAAAACATCAAAATATGAGTGATTTCATTGACACAGAGCAGAAATCTGGCTTGGTTCGGCGGGAAATGCATGCATTTCTGCTTTTTCCGTTTTTCGAAAATCCTTGCAAAAATCATTAATTCCGGCGGGAGCGACACTTTTTGGTGCCGAAAATTGCGGAATACCATTGCAAATGCCGAATTCGTAATTTCGGGCGTGAGGGGTTAATTATCTCATTTTGATATGTTTACAAAAGGGAAGTTTTTTCTGCACCTCAACATTTGATCCCTGCGTAAAAACTGTGATGCTCTTCACACATTGATACACAGATTACCTCAAAGCCCATTGGTTATAGCTCTATCTGAAAGCCAGCTTCTAACCAATGAGGTTCCAGCATACCTAAATTTAAGAGGCTACACGCTATTTCCATCTGGTGTGAAAGAACGGGGTCGTGGTGGGGTAGCACTTTATGTGAGTGACATGTGTGAGATTGAGCCATTACCACAATTGGTGATGACAACGTGCGACTGCCTATGGTTTGACATTACAATGAGAGACGGTCTGCAAAATACTCTTTTAAAAGTGAGGATGGGTGTGATCTATAGGTCTCCAGCAGACTACCCAGGTAGATTTTGTCAGGAATTTAATGATTTAATGCTAAACACTCGTTCTCAGTGGTTGCACTGTCTAGTAATGGGTGATATGAATATAATACTCTAAAGATCACTGATTCCTGTAAGCAATATGTGGAAGTTTTGGCAGGGAATAATAATATGATAAATCTTGTTACCACCCCGACGAGGGTAGCCTTAAGTTCCTTTGTACCAAATCAATTTGTGTCTACCTCGATTGATCACATATAAATCAACAAGGAATTTATCATTAATGATGGATATGAGTGTACTGCTGGCACTATTTGTACTGATATTACTGATCACCAGGGATGGGTAGGTATAATACGTCACGTATTATACGGTAAAATTTACGGTATTATACGTAGTATTATACGTACGTATAAAACCCACGTATTATACGTTTCGCCGGATGTCAGCACATAGCACATGTTTTTGGGGTGCAATGTGGCAGGTAAATTGATTGGGCATATTGCCGGAGTCGTAAGATTTGTATTTATTCAGATAATTAAAGAAGTTTAAACGAAAATGTGTAAGGTCAAGCTGCAATACCTGTGCAGCAATCGACATTTATGCCAGTTATTTTAAGTCGATTCGTTCATGTTGTGTGAAATAATGGGAATGGGAATTTTCTTTTCGTTTACTGGATGTTTTCACATTTTTTTCGCTGTAATGGGTTTCATTTTCTCGTGACTTAAAAGCAAATAAAGGAGGACAGCCATCGCTTGATGATGCCACTATGGGGTTAAGCCCAACTGATTGGCGATGGTGGGAATTGCTTGTCTGAACTATGAATTAGTTTTCAAATAATGGCTCATATTGGGCCTAATATCGGTACAAAATGAATACGGTCAGTGGGAAGATGGGATGTGTCATGGCTCACCCATGCCACAAGTTTAAACACTTCAATTTTTTTAACTAAACTATTTTGCTCCTTCAGGGTACAATGCTTGAAATTTCCAAGTTTAAGGTTATAGGTAATTTACTGTGGTACCCACAGTAATGTTGAGCACGAGTGGATTAGATTTGTTTGGTGAGAAATGGTGCTGTTTATGCCCAAATGAGATGCAGCAATGTTTTAGGAAATCCAAGACACCGTGTGCAAAATTAAACTCATTCAAAAATGGAAAAAATAACGTGAACTTCACTTCTCTCTGTCCTGCAATGCCCCAAACTACTCTTCCTCTGGGATTACTCGTGTTTCAATGTTTATGGAGATGCGATTTTTCATTTCCGGTTTTCCCAACATTATTTTTATCTTGAAAAAGATGCCACTTACCTACTTGTGTTATCCTTTTTCAAAAGCATGTTCCTTAAGGCAGGTAGGTACCTACCTACTGCTGCTCAAAGGTAAAAAATTTGGTAAAATTTAGAAGAGGATGTTGAATATACCAAAAAAAACTGTATGCAAACAATGCAAACTGCACCAACTCCCAATGCAAACAATGAAAAGCACATTATGCCTTGACCCCTCTGTCTGGATCAAATGTTGGCGAAAACTAGTTCTCAAAATTTTTGGGCTCCCAACAAGTAGGTACCAACAACGACAATTGATGCCTCATCAATTAAAGCATATTCAATATATTCCTAATTAAAAATATTCAAAAGGGAATTTCATTTTTTTTTTATTCAGACCCAACTAATTTTGTGCAGGAATTTGTTTGTTGGTCAGTGCTCTTTTCTGATCTTGTGGAAATTTGCAGACAAAACAATGACCACAAAATGACACCATTCCAATGGCAAAAAGGAGTTGTTACTGCTTATCACAGTTATTTCGCATGGAAAAAGCAGCAGCAAATAGCAATAGTCAGACCTGCCTGATGCCAACATTTGGTAGGGACTCGTATATATCTAGCTACCTGCCTGTGTTCTTTTTGCAATTGATAAAAAGACTTATCCTGTAGCTGCTCTTTTCTCTTTTAATTTAGGCCTGCTTGCTCACTTGCATTGCGATGTGCTCAAAATAACGAGAAAAACTACGTGCCACATGTCTTTTTTTGGTTTTATACATTTTATACACGTTTTGTACGTGAGTATAATACGTCACGTATAATACGTGTCCAATTTCCAATTTACCCATCCCTGCTGATCACTATGCTACTTTTTTCAAATTCATGTTTCTTTGGACCATGTCAGAGGAATTGAACCAGCTCAGAAATTGAAGCTTGACTTTGCAAAGTTTAAGGCCAGTATTCACCATTTAACATTTAATGAGGCCTGTCATTTGACAATTCCAGATGAGATCTCAGATAGTATCACATCAAATTTATCTGCTTCCATCACTAGATGCAGTCGGAGGTATTCTAGAAAAAATCGGTATAGAGTTATGAAGCAGCCATGGATGACATGATATGTTAGTCTGTATTAAGAAAAAAGACGGATTATTCCAGTTACATAAAAGACACCTTGCTGTAGCAGTGTTCTACACAGATTATTTAGAAGCAAGGCGTGAAGTAAATTCAATGATTAAGCAGGCAAAGTCTGCTTACTTTTGTTCCAGTTTGTCCAGAGTAAGTTCAGATAGTAAGAAAACTTGGAAGCTTTTAAACAGAGCTATAAACAATAGCCGTGTGCAGACTGTGCTTCCTGCTGCTCTATATTAGGACGGTAAATGGGAGTCAGGAACAGGAAGTTATTTCCGATCCTGCTGAAATTGCTGAAACTTTCAATAACTATTTTACAAATGCCGGTCAGACATGTGCAAATGTGGCTGCTCCTCAAACTATGAGATTATACCACTGGAATGATAACACAATATACTTGACACCTGCTACTGAGTTAGAGATTAGAAAGATTATTTTTTCCTTGAAAAATAGTAATGCTTGCTATGATGATGAAATTTCTTCAATAATCCTGAAGGCATGTGTATCCAGGAATAATTCTCTAAATGCGTTGGTCCATCTTGTTCAGTGCTTAAAGTGTGCCGGAGCGCACCGGAGCTGAGCTCCGGGCGTCCCTGCGGCTGCAGGAGCTGAGCTCCGGTAGTCCTTTTTCACCCGACATCTCTGAAATGCTGGCGCTTACAACAGAGATCTCTTTTTTGCACACTTGGCCCCCATCCTTTCCAAGTGTCAAACCCATTTTTAAAGATGTCCGTCGATTCCGTGCCTGGTTCTTTGGCGATGTCACAACCACTAACCAAGGCCTTTGTCTCTTGGAACCCCGCCGAAGGCTCCGCGACAGGCTCTGTGCAAAGCTTCCCCGAAAAATGCCCCCTGCGAAATTCTGGAATGATGCCCCTGATTGTTGGTCCCTTTTTTCAAATGCTTATGGTCCCTTTTCCGAAAAGGGAGCTCCGGCCCTTTTTACTTTCCACTTTAAGCCCTGATCTTGTTAATAGTATCTTTTTGCATGGCATATTTCCAGCTAGTCTGAAAAATTCAAAAATTATTCCAGTCTTTAAAAAAGGAAAGAGGGAGGAAGTCTCAAATTACCGACCTATAGCAATTAGGCCTATTCCGACTTTGAGTAAGGTTATTGAAAAGGCATTGCACAGTCGGATTGTGAATTTTCTTGATGCCAACTCAATACTCAGCATGAACCAATTTGGATTTCGGAAGGAATCGGGCACAAATTTACTACTGCTCCGCAAAACCACATACTTGGGACAATGCCTTGAAAGAAATGAATTTGCTAGTGTAGTGTCACTAGACTTGAGTAAGGCTTTCGACATGGTTAATATTGTGTGCAAAATTACATGCAATTGGTCTGCGTGGGAACTGTTATAGCATTCTTGCCTCGCTTCTGAGGATTAGACAGAAGTACACCCTGTTTGGACAGGCGAGGTCATCATTCAGTCAAGTGGAAAAGGGGGTTCCACAAGGGTCCGTACTTGGCCCCCTACTGTTTTTAATATACAGGGTGAGTCACCTCGAATGTTGGTTTTTTCGATCGCAATTTCCGCGAAAAAGGCTGCACCTACAATAATTGTGGTGCAATGGAGGTTTTGGAGCCGTGTTCTCTTGCGCTTCGTTTGATTCCATTGGGTTCTCACAAATTGACACCCCCACACCTTTTAGGAGAAGGGTAGTTAGGGTTGTTTTCTATGCTGCGCATAATATCCGGAACTGTGCTTCGGAAGTCCATGGTTTAAATACAAAGTTGTTCATTTCCTTGATCGACACCAGAGGTGATCCGACTCAAATCCATCCCTTGGCTTCCGTTTTAGGGGTGGTTTTCTGCGGAAAGGGGTGGATAGGTCGGAGGGGCATTTTTTCAGCAGGCATGCGTTCTTCGTGTCTCGGATGACGGGGCCGGGGACCTCAGTCTTCTTGCGATTCGGTGAAGCCACATTTGGGGGTGTCTGAAGGGGTGGTTTTGGAGATATTTCCATTTTCGCAGAAATTGCGATAGAAAAAAACCAACATTCGAGGTGACTCACCCTGTATATTAATGATATCCTTATGCTCAAAGTGCACGGTACTGTTTGTGCTTTCGCTGATGATATTGTATTGTTAAATAATGATAAGGACGTAGATGTTTTAAAATCAAATACTTCTCAAGACTTGCAATTGCTCCGAGATTGGCTCACTGGCCACAATCTCCAGATAAATTTAGCAAAAACCAATTACACAATTTTTACAGGAAGAGCGGGATTTATCCGTGCAAATCACGGCTTGGTGGTAGGGGACACAACCTTGCCGATTGTCCCTAATTACAAGTTTCTGGGCATTTATTTCGATGATAAGTTGAAATGGGGCACCTATATATCATATCTCCTTGGCAAATTAAGTTCATGGCTGTTTGTGTTTGCAAAATTAAAGCCTGTCCTTCCAGTAACATACTTAAGAATGCTATACTATTGCATGGTCCATTCTAGGATAATTTATGGCATTGAATCTTCGAGTACTGCAAATGTGACAGGTCTAGAAAAGGTATTCATTAAACAAAAAGCTTTCGTGAGAATTATTTTGGGAAAAAATCGATTGACACACTCAGCTCCTCTCTTTAAAGAATTAAATATTTTGCCTCTGTACAATCAGATTGTTTACTCCTTATCAATAATAGCCCACAGTCTCTTTTATCAGAAAAAGGTTTTGCCCAATATAGTGGTAAAAAGAGTAGTCCATGCTGGGCCTACTACACGCAACATGCTATACCCGGACGCCTGCATGAATGCTTTCAAGAATCAGTATGGTAGATTTTCCTTTAATATAAGAGGTGTAACAATCTGGAACTCCTTGCCAGTTGAAGTCAGACTGATGACGTGCTCTCAACAGTTTAAAAATGCTGTGAAAAAATATATTCGTGATTTGGATCCATATTTTGTGAAAACAGCATACTTTAAATAACATGTCATCACTGGTCCTGCCCACTGGAAGAACAAGATGATTTGAGATATTTCCCTGAGTACATGTAGGTTGGTGCGCTACCACACACACACACACAGCACGTACAGCATACCTACATGTATCTTTGTTTCACCCCCGATCACTTTCTGGCGAAAGCTGCTAGATCGGGGACTGATGGGTTACCATGATAGGCCTATTGCTAAAGGTTATCTCGACACGTCCTTTCTGCGCACAACAAGCAGATACCTAAGTTGACCTATTCTATGGTCTACACAACCACTACCAGTATGTTGTAGCTTTCCATAGACAATTTGTCTCATGAATAAAACCAACAAGAAATTGATTTGCTGTCAGGTTTCCCCATTTCTACCCAATAAATTGTTTATTGTGCAAGTATTCATCAAATTCATTTCCCTTTCTTTCCTTTGTTTGGCAACTTGCCCCATGCTGCATGCATGGCTTTGTATTTCTATTTAGGGGCCTTTTGGCTTTTGCAAAATAAACTTAATTTTGTGCCTTTGTTTGGCATCTTGTGCTTGCTTGTGCTCCGATCCAACATCCTGCTTTGATCTTGTTGGTGTTTACCATGTCACGATCTGTGAATCACTACAATACTTCCTGCCTTTCTTCCTGCCTGATGATCAAAACTTCAATTTCATCCTGCTGCTACATTGGGTAAGTTGCTGCTCATTTCATTCAAATTTTGTTATTGGTGGAGTTGCTGGTATTGTATCAATTTGCTGCGGAACTTTGTATTGCATGGAAATGCCACCAACAATGATTGTACCAAATTGTTCTTGGTTTGTGTAATGCACCAATGTCGAAATTTAAAAAAAAAATAAAATAAAAAATCCTTGACTTTTGTAACACCGAAGTTAGTGAACCAACTGTTGACCACCCTTGGACCGAATTTAAGACTATGTTCATTTGCCATTGACCACTTCGTATCAAAGAGGCGTCCACTTAAAATTGGTGTGTTATCCTTCCCAGTGTGGTTTAGCTCTCATCTTCGTCAGCTGTACCTTACCATGCTGAACCTTTTCCATTCTTGTTCAGCCGATCAAAACCTTTTTCCACAATATGCCCAGGCCCTAAAGGCTTATCAATCCAAACTTTGCCATGTGGAGGCCCGTTTTGTCCAAAAACTTGCGTTCGGTGACGTTATCTCTTCCAAGCAGTTCTGGAAATTCCATCACAGTAAGAAATCCAGTAAGGCACCGCGCTCATCAATTCCAGTGAAAATTCCAATTCCAGTGGAAATTCCTATTCAAATGGAAATTCCATCACAGTAAGACATTCAGTAAAGGCACCGCACTCATCACTCAATGGCAATTCCGACAATCCTCCCAACCCCGGTACCTCATTTGCTGTGGCCCTTCAAAGCGATCTAAACCCAGTTTCCACAGCACCAGCATCGCATTTCCCCATTTCCCACTTTCTGAGGGATGTGACCAAATTTCCATTGAAACTGTAGAGAGAGAGCCATCAAATCGTCCAATATCTCGACATTCCTTATCATTGATTCCATTCCTATGTCATTTCTGAAGAACCACTGTGACATTCTGAAGAAGTTTCTATTTGTGCTCTTCTCCTTGTCCCTTGTCCATAATGTCATCCCCTCAGACTGGAAGTTGAGTGTCGTTAGGCCCCTACCAAAAGGTGGCCTACCACTCTCAACAAACTGCTTTCGACCTCTTAGCCTGATCAGTTCTTCAACCAAACTTATGGAGAAAATTATAGCAGGCCATCTTTATAAACTTCTTGAAAGTCAAAAATTTTTCTCTTCCCACCAACATGGTTTCCGTGCCAAGTTTTCCTGTGAATCTCAGTTGACAGGATTTGTAAATGACATTTCCACTGCACTAGGTAAGTTCTCACAAATCGATGTTATTTTCATTGATTTGGTGAAGGCTTTTGACAAAGTAGCTATCCCAACCCTTTTATCTAAGCTTGCTCATCAACAGATACCTGAAAACTTATTCATGTGGCTCTCCAACTTCATCTCTGACAAAAATTTTCGACTTCTCATCTGCAATGCATTGTCTGCACCCCTTCCATTGACGAGTGGCATATCACAGGGCAGGGTTGCAAATAGTTGCAATGTTTAAAACAAAATGTTTTAAACAAACATTTAAAACACGTTTAAAACAAGGGCTCATGTTTTAAACAGTTTTGTTCAAAACGTTTCGTTTTAAACGTTTAAAGCAGTTTTTTTACATTTTAAATAAAACGTTTTTTTGTCTGCAATTTTTCATTTTTTTTTACATTTTTTTCAAATAAAACGTTTTTTTGTCTATTTTTTCATTTTCTAAATTTGTGTTAGGTACCTACCCTTCATTCATCCAGACATACTCAATTGCAGTGCAACCACATTCGCTTACTCCGATGACCAACAAATTTGGGTATTGTCTCGTATGTGTACTTACTACCTACCTTCTTTTGCTAGTGGCAAAACCAACGATTGCGAGTTTTTTGTCTGATTTGCGAAAAATCGCCGCATGCATGGTGTTATGCTGATCAGCACTTTATCATTCATGTATTTTTTGTGTTTGTTTGATTATTTTTATTGCATTTCTTTTGTTATCTCAAACTTTAATCGAAACACCAACATCTTTTGTTAACTCTAACTACAATCGAAATACCGAAATTTTTGTCTGTCAAAAAGTGTCGAAACATGAAGCATTTGACACGTTGCACTCGCACTGCAATTATTACAGTTTGATAATAGTTGAACAGATCTGCGATCAGTTCGGAAATACGAGAACATGTCAACTGGAGAGGGCAAAATATCAAGTGGTACTGCCGTGTTTCAGCTTTCTATTGTATCGTAACTTTCTTGACTAGTTCCCTTTTGGAGCTCACTTCCTGATGCGGTGTTGCAACAAAATATCCAATCACCAGTGTGCCATCTCCACACGTCGAGCATGCTGTCTCATCAAGAACAGTCCTCTTTGTCTCAAGAAACCAGTTTTAAACCGGTTTAAATGCATTGTATCACAGAAGTTATGGAAAGCAGAACGACATCTACTTGTGTCCAAATTGAGACCCCCCATAAATATGGCATGTGCTAATGGTGGAATCAGGGCATAAAGGCCCTGCAAAGAAAGGAAAAAGTCTGCCATTGGACAACCCGGTGCTCGATAAATGACAAAAAAAAACAAATTAGATTCAATGACTTTGCAGTGGTATGGTCATAAATAATGGACACTCCAAGAACCTCCAAATGCCCCTCAATACAGCAGGCCTCTGTGGAAATCAAAGAATGCACAAACCTATCCTGCAAATAGAGTGCAACACCACCCCCCTTTTTCCCACTTCTATTGCACACACTCAAAGAATAGTGAGGGAGATTAACCGGTCAAGCCCGGAATTGCGAATTCTGGTTTTAAAATGTTTTTCCACACGTTTCGGAAACACGGAGTGTCGCCCCTGACGGAATTAATAATTTCTGCAAGGATTTTCGAAAAATGGAAAAATTGGAAATGCATGCATTTCCCGCCCAACCAAGCCAGATTTCTGCTCTGTCGTTAAAATCGCCTATAATTTAATGTTTTCAACAAAAAAAACACCTCCGCGCAAAAAAACGGCCAAAATACCCACAAAACGCTTCAAACCGCATCAAAATCGGGAAAAAACAGGAATTTCAATGCGGATGCCATTTCAAAACGGTTGCAGCAAATCACGTGAAACAAGCGTCCGCCAGATGGCGCTGCTGTCGGCTGCCCGAAAAGTCGAATTTCGGCGGGTGACTGATGTTGCGTCATCGTGAAAAAAGGTGCCTTCGACAAGGGACAAAAGAACAAAAAGTGGGAAATTTGAAGTGCGCTGATTGAAAACGGTTGGACCGATTTTGGCGGAATAAACGTCTGCAAAATTGCTGTTTTTCCTCTTTCCTGCTGTGGATATTTTGGCCTTCGCGATCGAGCGGTGCTGATATCACGTAATTAAATTCAAATCCCTTGATAATGGAATACCCATGCCGACATTTATTTACGTCGTCCGTACACTCACATCATGTTCGTCTTGACGTTTATCTGCGTCGTTCGTACACACAGTTGTTTTTTGCGGACGTAAATGCACGGCTCTCGGGCTTGACCGGTTAAATAAGGATTCATCGCCTGTGATTAACCAAGTTTCAGAGACCCCAATCATTTGAAAAGGCTTATCCATATTTAAAACAGAGAGAAGGATTTTTAACCGATCAAAATTTTTCCGATTTAAAATTCCGAAATTAAATTTTAAAGAACAAATCAGAATTGATGGTTCATAATAGGTACCTACCTACCTAGGTTGTTATTTTATTTTCTTGACTTTGTTGGCTAGAGGGCTAGAGGGCCAACTGATGAGCCATATCAAATGCATTTTCCCTCATTAATGAACTTACTTATTCGGTCTGATACCTTCCTGATGTCATGTTGGCTTGGATATATTTTTATTTTTCAAATTCGAAGTTGCGAGTTTTATGGAATATGTAGGTATAATAGGCATATTACCTTGGATTTGAGATTCATTAAAAAATTCGGATTCGATAGGTAAATAGACTATTTAAAGGGATTTGGGATTCGACATTTCAAAATGCAGATTTGAATGTTTGAGATTCGACTGGGGGATTCAAGATTATGATTTGACAAGGATTCGAGCATCCCTACGATGTATTCCCACTCTCGGTAGGTACCTACCAATCATAGCCCCATTTCTATTCTGGCAGGTACCTACCTACCTACCAGTGTTACCAACCTACGAGAATGTGAAAACCCACCCATGTAATGTTTTATGTTATAGGTACCAAATTGCATAACTATTTCTATAATAATAAAGTCTTGGCCACATGCAGTAGGTACCTAGGTAGGTCCTACCCTTCCTTACCTAAGTCTTCAATTTTGTCACGAACAGGCCTATGAATTGGTTTTTTTACTCTTGTGAACTACTTTTGTGACATTCTTTTCCAGTTTCTGAATAAAATGCAGGGTTTTGTGTCACTGGGATCATAAGCCAAATGTGTGTTGGACTTGTTCACATAAATTTTTGCTTGGAAGACTAAACTCTGCAAAACAATGCCTTCAACCCCACGGATAAATGGCACTGAAGCTGACCAACCTCCATCCCTACCTCCCCCACTTTCAGCTGAGATGATGGCATCTTCGAGCTGCCTTCTTGCAAATCACCGATTACAGAATGGACGGGTGCCTGTGGGATATTGCCCACCCCTTCAAGGGGTTGATGCTTCCCCAGATGACGGTAACACCCATACTTCACACAATGGCACTGCCGGTATTCCGATCAATGGTCACCACAACCCCGGACCATCCCACATCAATGGTAGCTGCAGCCGGACAAGCCCGTCAAGTTTTGAGGATCAGTATTCTGGAAATGTAGACAGATGCCTCGAAGAAAGCATCTTAGAGGACACCAGCCTGTCAAGCTCACCGAGGCTAAATCTTGATTTGGAAGACGAAGAATCACTGAATGACGATTTCTGTATTTACACCTACAAAGGTGATGCCCTTGACATTCCGATGGCTGATCTTCCAAGTACATTTTTCCACCTAGATCTTGCCCACAGCAGCGACAGTGACCGTGCTGCTGTGGAATGCAAGGAACTGCAAGTAAATTCCGACGAAGGCAGGGAAGCTGCAGCTTCCAACGGACATCCGCACGTTGCGCTGTTCAACGGTGCATGCAACTCCCCTGTTGCGAACACTGCTCAACCGAACAAGCTGTCTCCCGAAATGGATTTCCTTGAAATGGATTTCGATCCTGAATCTCAGAATTTCCAAGACACTGATTCCGACTACGAACGGGAGAGAGAGCGGCAGAGAACACGAGAGAGGGAGGAGAAGTGGTGCCGTGAGGTCGAATCGCATCTCCCGCCAGCTGCTGTGCTCCCGGGAGCCAGTTCCGAGACTGCCGGTTCCAGTAGCAGCGAGAAACATCCAGTTGTGGTGCCTTCTGGATCCTGTAATCCACCATTAGTCACACATGGGTTTTCAAGTACCACTGAAAACGTTGGTACTCTTAATGATTCCCCTCCTCATATTGCAGCTGCCCAGAGCTGCATTGCTGGCCCCTCTGGCTTGCGTCAGTCCAATTCTGACGACACTTCCTTCAAAAGGAAAAATTTGATTCCTCAGAGTAAGAGTTTACAGCAAATGGCGCCACATACGAACAATCCTCCAGTGTCATTTGATTCGAAAACATGGCCGGATTTCGACCGGAGAGTTCGGGAGAAGAATCAGGTTCCAAGGAGAGAGCAACATCTCAAAATGCCAGGCCCAGTAGTGGAGGTTCCCGTCTTTGTGATGGTGCTTCAGTGTCGTCGGCCTTCCCCAGGTCTCGAAGTCATCATGGTGAAAGTTACGAATCGACGAAACAGTTTTCTGGGGACACCGCTGCATCTTCCAGTTCACTGTCGAGGGTAAATTCTAGTATCGATCGATGGGTGTTTAGCAGTAGAAATCCGTTTGTGTGCAGCTTTGATTTTTGTGTAAGCTTTTTCTCTTACTTTGCATATCCTGATTTATCTACCCACATGCTTGATTCTCAGAGAGTGGCCCAATAGTCTGCAGTGGAAACAGTTCTTAATCTAAAAAAACGTGGTCTTTTAAAAAAGAAATGGAAGTTTGTATTGCCATTCAACCTTTGGATGATTCTTGACATCATTTGATGGAGTACAACTATAGGTACCTGTCCAATCATTGAGCACTTTCATGCACAGAATGTACCTACAGAGTATGACCTATTAGGTACGTTATGGCCATACATGGTCAATTATTGGCAAGATATTTTGATTTTGCAACTCCATTTTCAGCCTGAAAATATTTTTACTGATGATTACAATAACTATTGGCATTTGGACTGTTCTGTAGATTTCATTAATTGCTTTGTCCACTGTTTGCTAGTTCATTGCCTGTTGTCGCATTTGCATGATTCTATGTTTGCACGTCCTGTTTTGGTCACCGACTGCCAGCAACAGGGCAAAGTACCTAGGTAATGAGTAACTCAAACACATATCACCGTACATTAGCTTCTTCTGCTATCTGGGTGTAAATGTCCATAAGTGGTAGGTATGTACCTATGCTCTTCTCTCCTGATTATCCAGCCCGGAAACCATGTTTTTCCTGTAGGTAGGTACCTACCTACCCGGTGCGAGATTTAAAAGACCTTTTTTTATCATATCGGTAGCACGAGCTGTGATTTTAACCTTCCCCGTGTCAAAATTTCATTGCATAACACCACTATTTTGGTGTACCTACCCACTTGAACTTTTCAAATTGATTTTATCGCCTGAGGGACCTATTTCTCGACAAAAATCGAAATAGCAAAAAAGCGACATTCCTGAGCTTCTTGGCCAGTTGGATTATGATAGGTGCCCGCCCACCTGGTGTGAAAATGTTTCCAATCGGATCACATCAACCTTTTGCATTTCCTGATTCGAGCTGAATCTCTTGCCTTTCCGTTTCTGCAAATTTGAATCCCCTGCCACAAATTGGGTTCTAAAATTTACAGGCCATGGAGATGCATGAGTAGGCCTAACACAAAATGCTGACACCTCTTTGCAAAATAGATATCTGTGGTTGCAATGATGTCTTGTGCTCGATTGGTTGGGGAAACCCCTTTTTTCTAACATTCATTACCAACTTGGGCCTACCTCTTTCTGCAGGACAAGAAGGCAGAGCACACTGCATCCGATGGGGATGCGTCTTCGGATCGTGCAATGATATGGACAGAAAGTGAAGCTTATTGCAAGCAAGTAGACCAGATTGGTGCACCAAAGTGTGGCTCAACTGCCATAATGAACGTCCTGGTTAGTTCGGAAAGGGCTATCACCTACTTTTACCAGCTAGATACTGATATGCCTGCTCTGTTTGCTTTTGTGGGTCTGCATCTTGGAACATAATATGGTACTCCTACCATCTTTCCGTTGGCATTCAATTTCCCCTGAAGAGGTTCATCGTACTCTTTTCACTTTCTCGGGTTAATTGCATTTTTCTACTGATCTTGCAGGTGCCTCAAAGCCCTGCAAATCCTAGGACCTATCCAGTGGCGGATCCAGCCTCACCCCTCACTCTCCCCCAACATTTTCAGTGCAGGGGTGAGGGGAAAATCCATTTGAGCACTGGGGTAACTAGAAGATCCAAGGCAGGGTTCTAACGAGCAGATCTCTTGTTGGGGATCGCAAGGACATGGGGAAGGACAAAGTTTGCCATCAGATGGAGAGATTCTGATAATTTTGAAGTTCATTCATTTGTTTTTTTTTTGGTGCAAAATTGTGGTAAACGGCATTTTTTTGTTTCCATCATGGCTGATCGGCCGATGCTTCATAAAACTGTTCAGTGGTTCCAACAATAGGTACCTGTACTTCCTCACATTCTAGCTTGCTCTTGGTGTGAACCGTACTCTGGATGACATTGATAGTGCCATACCATCACGACTGGTGTCCGAGATATCTCCTATACCAGAATACCTCTTCTCACGTTCTGTTGCTGGCATCACACACGATGATCTCATCCGAGGTGTTGATGTTCTCTCTTCGGGGGACATTGTTGGAAGGTTCTTTCCATTTTATCCGAAGCAGAGGGTGAATCTATCGAGATGGCTGGCATCATGGATTCTAAAAGGTTGGAAACGATTAGTCATAGGCCTACTTGGGAAAGGCATTCTAAAGAGTTTGGAAGTTGTTGACTTGGGAAGGCATTCCAAATAGTTTGGAAGTTTCTGTGAGAAAAACGTCACCTTAAATCTACTCTCAACTTGACAGTGAAAATCCTTAAAGCACTGAGCACCAAGGCAGAATTGCAGCCTTTTTAGCCATGTTTCAAGTGCACCACGGTAGTCCTCTTTTGGTAGTGCTTTTTCCTCTGAATGTGGATCCTTGGCCAGATCTCGGATGCTTTGAAAAGGCTTGCCAGCTCTGTTCTTTTTGACATTTGGAAATAGTCATATGGTGCCTGGTCTGGGCACTCGGATGGATGGAGAACCTAGGGAATGCAGGACTCCTTAACCGGTCAAGCCCGGCGCCCGTACACCTTACGCGCTCAAAAACTGAACTGATATCCGACTGACGTAAGGTGTACGCATGTTTAAAGCTGTGGCGATTTGCCGAAGTCCGTACACCGTACGCGCGGGAATACCATGCATTCAAATGGGTTTATCCCCGCAAATGCGGCGAATCGCGTCGGCTGAAATTTTCATAGTCGGAAAGAGGAATAAACAGCAATCCAGACGACGTTTATTCCACCAAAATCGGCCCAACCGTTTCAAATTGGCGCAATTTTCAAATTTCCCGTGTTTTTGTCTTGAGTTCCTGTTGAAGGCACCTTTTTTCGCGATCGCGCGACATCTGCCAGCCGCCGAAATTTGAATTTTCGAAAAGTCGAAAGACGCGCGATTTAGCAGACGCTTATTTCACTCGATTTGCTGCATTCGTTTTGAAATGCCGTCGTGTTGAAATTTCCTGTTTTTTCCAGTTTTTGCTCAATTTTGGTGCGGTTTTCAGTGGTTTGTGTGTTTTGGCCAGTTTTTTTGTGCAAAAGTGTTTTTATTGGTTGAAAACATAAAAATATGGGTGATTTTATTGACACAGAGCAGAAATCTGGCTTGGTTGGGCGGGAAATGCATGCATTTCTGCTTTTTCCATTTTTCGAAAATCCTTGCAAAAATTATTAATTCCGGAGGGAGCGAGACTTTTTGGTGCCGAAAATTGCGGAATACCTTTGCAAATGCCGAATTCGTAATTCCGGGCTTGAGGGGTTAAGGAAGTTCTGCATTTTTCTTCATTTCGTGGGAAGATGCTTTGCCATGCAGGATTTGTGTTCTGGTGGTTCCGACACCAGGTATCTTCCCCTTGAATATTAGGTAGGTACCTTTTATATTACCTAACCTATTTTTTATTTTTCTTATATTATGATTACGAGAAAACCTAATAATTAAGGGAAGAATTATTGTACCTAGGCCTAATTACCTATCACATGCAGCAGCACTCACTGCTGCTGACTTGGTGCAGTTGGCTTGCCCGATCTCCTTGTTTCGTAGGTATATTGCTGCCTGCAAGGTGCACCTGTTCAAGTGAATGGACGCCATACCCGGTTCGACGAACCATGCCTGAGGAAGGCACGACACTTTCGTGCCCAAACCGCGGTGGCACACCTACCAACCACTTGGGATCCGAAAAAGCTGTGCTTTATGCACATCAGCCATAGCCTTGTCCAAACTCAAAACTCTCCCCAAGCCCTCAAAACTCTTCAAACTCTGTGCTAAATATGCTCCTGGCCATTCCTGAACCAAACAATATTTTTGATGTGATGACTAATCATCTTTGGAAATGTTAAGAAATAACAGGCTAATCCTAAACGCTTAATGTTGTTCAGAAATGTTAGCATCCTTTTTTGTCAAGCCGTTTTTTGAAATAACATGATTGGATGGAATTTTGGCAGATTCTTTGTCATGCTCTTCTCAGAAATTGGGCCAAGGGCCAAAGTGTTTCCATTTTTTGCTTTGGCCCAATATTAAAACTTGAAAATTGAAATGAAAATTTTTGAACATTTCATGGATCTTGTCTGATTCGTTCACCTCAAAGCAATACAGGAGGGAAGTAATTCATGTTTGGAAGCCTGCCTGCATTTGCCTATGTTGGATAATTTGTTTTGCAAAATTTTTTCTTCTCCAACTTCAACAAGGTGCCGTACCCGTCTTGACACTCAATCTCCAGCGAGGCCTGAGCAACAGCACGTGGCCCATTCCAGATTCGTGGCACCAGCAGATGGTGTTCGGTGTCGACCGGAACCTCATCTATCTTGCAAATCCATGCGAGGCTCGGCCTATTTCGATAATTACGGAACAGTTGTGCAGTCCTTCGGTTCTTTTGGTTCGAAGGGGTGATGTCTTGAAGCGTTGGGATGGTGTCACCGATCTCCGTGAGCTCATCAGGCATCCAGATCCAAGATGGAGGGAGATGAACGTTTTAGGTGAGCCTTGGCTGTCTTTATTACGTGGAACGAAAGCCACTTTCATTCTATGGAAAAACGATCATTTTGAAATAAATGCTTTTTCCCTGTTATATTGGCTGCTTCCCTCTTGGAGGGAACATAATCGTTGGGGTTAACGTGTGATTGGTTGAGATGTAATTACCTTTTTCATGAGCCTAATCTGCATCCAGCTGCCCAGTTTGAATAGGTACCAATTTTGATTGAAACCAGTTGTCACATTGATATTCACAGAAAAATCTGATCCCTGTTCAATTTTGGACGCATCCATTTGGCCTGACGAAAGCTTTTCAACACAATGTCTACTTGTGGGAAATCATAATTTCAGCACGTGAACCATGGACGGCACAATCACAAGGAAAAGACACCATAAAAAGCCGGTTCGGCCTTGTCAGTTACGTACGGAACTGGCTTTTTCTTTTTCATTACCTGTTCGCCAGTTACGGGCTCACAGCAGTGACAGCCATGTTCAGGCACGGCACATCCATGATACCAGACATGTACAGTCTGGTACTTTTATTGATGGAGTCATTATTTTTTCTGTGACTGTACATCCCTCCTGAGAGAATACCTGCAGCCATGTTCAGGCACGGCACATCCATGATACCAGACATGTACAGTCACAGAAACAACAATGACTCCCATGAACCATTGTGGGTACTTTTATTGATGGAGTCATTATTTTTTCTGTGACT
>JASGXE010009143.1:0-27722 GCA_030068105.1 Sinentomon sp. SZTP_YWyxl
CACTACTGATCGTCCAACAGCATTCTCGCAGCGCACGTAAATTCGAACTGGGCGTACTGGGTGTTACAAGTGATATTAGGCCAATCTGTTTTGGCTGAATAGGCATATCATTTTGATAGGCGCCTAGCCAAATGATGGTAGGTAGGTACCCACCTGATTACAATCTGATTTTCCTTCCTGCTGATAACCTGGTAAAATGGCAGGGCAAAAAACTCTGGCCAATATCTGGTACAAAATCATCATGAAAGAGAATTGGCCTAAAATTATTGAAGATAATGAGAGCTTTTGCTGTCAAAAACTGGAATACAAAGAAACATTTATTCCAGGTGTTTTTGTTTTACTAGTAGCAAACAAGACAAACACAGCAAAAAAAGCCAAAATGAACTTGCTGAACACCAGAAATGGGTGCAGGAGCACCATGTCTTTTCAAGTTTTCAAACAAGCAAACAAGCCAAAAACAACAAAAAAAGCCAAAATGAACTTGCTGAATACCAGAAATGGGAGCCGAGCACCATGTCTTTTCAAGTTTTCCAACACAGCAAACAAGACAAAAACAACAAAAAGCCAAAATGAACTTGCTGAACACCAGAAATGGGAGCACCATGTCTTTTCAAGTTTTCCAACACAGCAAACAAGACAAAAACAACAAAAAAGCCAAAATGAACTTGCTGAACACCAGAAATGGGAGCAGAGCACCATGTCTTTTCAAGTTTTCCAACACAGCAAACAAGACAAAAACAACAAAAAAAAGCCAAAATGAACTTGCTGAACACCAGAAATGGGACACCATGTCTTTTCAAGTTTTCCAACACAGCAAACAAGACAAAAACAAAAAAAAAAGCCAAAATGAACTTGCTGAACACCAGAAATGGGAGCAGAGCACCATGTCTTTTCAAGTTTTCCAACACAGCAAACAAGACAAAAACAACAAAAAAGCCAAAATGAACTTGCTGAACACCAGAAATGGGAGCACCATGTCTTTTCAAGTTTTCCAACACAGCAAACAAGACAAAAACAACAAAAAAAAAGCCAAAATGAACATGCTGAACAACAGAAATGGGAGCGCCATGTCTTTTCAAGTTTTCTGTCAAAATCCGGGATAACGTGCGTACACTAGATGGCGGATCGGCAGTGCAGGTAATGGGAAAACATCTGACGCACGCGTTCGTGTAAGAGAGATGGCTGCCATCTAGTGTAATTCAGTTACTTCAAGATGGCTTCCAGGCGGCATCCACTTGGTTGTTTGACTTTGCCATTCGAAATTTTGGATCAATGTTGACGATTTTTGAGCTTTTTTTCTACAAAAAAGTTTTCAAATTTTTCATTTGAGATTCGAGATTCGATTCGAATTTTTTTCGAATCCTTCAAGAATCTCAAATCGAATCTTTTCGAATCGAATCCTTTTTCTCGAATCTCGAATCTTGATTCGAACATCACCACATTTTTCGAATTGAATCTTTTCGAATCGAATCGGGCAAGATTCGAGCTTTTCGAATCGAATCTTCGAATCGAATCAAGATTCGCACAGCCCTAGTGCGAATCGGCTTTCGAATCGAATCCTGCGAATCGAATCCCTTTGTCTCGAATCTCGAATCGAATCCGAATCAGTTGTCCAATTTCGAAGCGAATCCTTTCGAATCGAATCCTTTTCTTCAAATCTCCAATCTTGATTCGAATCCCACCACATGTCTCGAATCGAATCTTTTCGAATCGAATCTGGCCAGATGCGCAATTTTCGAATCGAATCCTCGAATCGAACCACGATTAACACAGTCCTACAGGATAGTGAATGCAAATTTTATTGTGGGCATTGCTCAGTGACACTTGTAAGCACTGTTTGGTTCCATGTTGTGGCATGCCTGCGGGATTGTGGATCAATTTGGAAATTTTAAAACATTTGAGATTCGATTCGAATATTTTTCGAATCATCGTAAAATCCCGAATCGAATCATTTCGAATCGAATCCTTTCCTTCGAATCTCGAATCCTGGTTCGAATCTTGCCACATTTTTCGAATCGCATCTTTTCGAATCGAATCTGGCAAGATTCGCAATTTTCGAATCGAATCCTCGAATCGAATCAAGATTCGCCCAGCCCTAATCTGGACTTACTTGCTCCTTCTCCGACGCCGAAAAATCCCCCTTTTGTTGTAAGGTTTGCACTCTACGTAATGAGTTGAGGGATTTAAAGGTAAAGATCGGGAGGTTGGAAGCTGTTGTTGCTGAGCTTCGGAAGCCTTCTGTTCCTCATTCTGCTCTGCAACCTGAAATCGGACACTGTAATGATGGGGTTGAATCTGGATTACCTGCTCATGATGGGAGTAATGAGACCATACATGAGTTGCGGAATCAGCCCCAGCATGAGGTGCGGATCATTCAGAGTGAGGTGCGAACCAAGCCACAGCATGAGGCGGCTCCAGCTTCAAGTCCAATCCGCGTTTCTGCTGATAGTGATGCTGTCGTCATCACTATTGGCAACTCAAATCTGAGGCGTTTATACCCTTCCTTTTCTGGCATTCGAGATTGCTCTCGTTTTACAAGGTGGAGGAGTGGCCTCACCATTTCTGGTGCATACATATTGTTCCGGAATTGTCTGGGCTGCCTCTATGGAAAACGTAGGGCTTTGGTCAATCTGGTTATTGGAGAGGTGGATGTGCAGCATGGCACTGTTGCCGACTGCTTCCTCGCTTTCGCCAGATTGATCAGTGATCTGAATGCCACACTTAGTCTGGCCTATCCAGGAACTTCAATATCAATCAATATCTGCTCAATCCCCCCCAGGCCTGGGAACCGGGAGCTTTCAGCAAAAATTTTGAAACTTAATAACTCACTCCTCTCATACTGCAGGAATCTTGTTAACGTGAACTTCCTGGATTTGAGGAGTGCTCAGTCCTCAAGTATTTCCATTGATGGATTGCATTATTCGGAAGCGGGCGCCACCAGAGTGGCTGCTGGTTTGGTGCAATCCGTCAAGTCTTTTTAGCTTAACCCCTAATTTGGAGTTATGCTTCTCTTCTGACTCGCTGAATCACCCAAATCTTCACAATTCTGCTCCAAATCACTTGCAGTTCAGATTGTCAGTGTTGCTGCTCAATGTGCGAAGCTTGCTTCCTAAACGTCAGGCTCTTCATCCTATTTTTGACACTCCCAATCTGGACTGCATAGCTGTGACTGAGACCTGGCTGGATGAATCATGTTCGGAGGTGGATTTGCTTCCCAACTGCTATGCGGTATTCCGTAGGGATCGCTCCCGACTTGGTGGGGGTGTCCTGCTTGGAGTGAGACACCACCTTAAGCCAAAGCTCATCCATGCCAGTAAAGTTTTTGAGTTGATTATAGTTGCTTTGGAATCATCCTTTCCCCCTGTTTTTCTGATATTGCTGTATAGGCCGCCTAGTTTAGCTTTGGACTGTTTTACTGGGATTTGCACCGAGGTTCTGAATGCTGTATTCCCTTTAATGCAGATCCAGCCTGGTTGCAAACCCCCTTCATTTTTACTTGGTGACTTCAATATTCATGCACCAGCCCAAGAGTCTGAGTCTGAGATATTTCCTGATGGATTGCAGAGATTAGTGGATAGCTTATCCCTTCAGCAGGTAGTTAATTTCATCACACGGCCAAGAGGTTTTCCTCTCCCTGATTCAGTTGGGTCCACTATTGATCTCATATTTCATTGCCCAAAATCAGAGCTTCAGGTAATCCACCCATTGGTAGGTCTTAGTGATCATTATATGATCTTTGCAGAATTTTTGGTAGATTGTGCATCTCCACCTTCACTGCCATCTGTTCCAGAGGTGGACAGGGTGGGCCTGAATTTTAAAGTTTATGACAAGATTTCCGTGGATAGATTTCTTAGTTTCGCTTTGTTGGATTTCGGAGTTTCTGCTCTCAGCCTGGATGAGCTCTGGGCTGAATTTAAATCATTGTGCAGTTTTGTGACTGAAAAATTCATTCCAAAGAAACAGGCCATTAGATGTGGTGGCTTTTCCTTCCCGGTGTGGTTCACTGCTGGTCTCCGCTCACGGTATCTGCATCTGCAGAAATTATTCAGAAATTGTTTCACTGATTCAAGTCTTCTCCCACGATACTCACTTGCCCTAAGGGACTATCAGCGGGAGCTTTACGCTTGGAGCGTAAATTTGTCCGTGGACTGGCCATAAATGATGTAATCTCCACAAAACAATTCTGGCGATTCCATCATAGCAAAACTTCAACAGTGCCTGTGGTCCCCTTGAGAGAGATGGGGAGGATGTTCCTCTGTCCTTTGCATTGAAGGTCCGGGAGCACATGAGTAGGCCTACTGCTCCTGTTCTCACGAGTTTCGATTGCAATGAATCTTCCAACAACTTCTTGCGGGATGCTGATGTGCTAACACCTGGACATCTGCTTTCTGCCATTAAATCCTGCAAAAGTTCTTCATTTGATCTCATTGATGGCATCCCTATGGTGCTGTTGAAGAACCATCGTGATGTCTTATCAAATTTTTGCTGGTCTTGTTTTCTTTGTCATTAGCCTTAAATTATATACCCCCAGACTGGAAGCTCAGTGTTGTTAAGCCCCTCCCAAAAGGTGGCACAACCCTGTCCGTTCACAGTTTTCGACCAATTAGTTTGATTAGCTCCTCTGCCAAGTTGATGGAGAAAGTTGTTGCGGGCTATCTGTATCGCCTTCTTGAGAGACAGAAGTTCTTTTTCCATGGCCAGCATGGCTTTAGATCAAAATTTTCCTGCGAAACCCAACTTACTGGTTTTGTTCATGAACTCTCTGTTGCCATTGGAACCTCTGTCCAAATTGATGCTGTGTTTATCGACCTCGTTAAGGCTTTTGACAGGGTCAGTATCCCCATCCTACGAAATAAACTGGCTGGTCTTAATATCCCTGAAAATTTGTTCTTGTGGCTCTCTAACTTCATTACCGATAGGCATTTTCAACTTCTTGTAAACGGGAGAACATCCGATGTTTTCCCCGTTACAAGTGGTATCCCACAGGGGTCCGTGTGTGGCCCCTTGCTCTTCTTAATTTACATTAACGACATGACATCTGCAATATCGTCTGGTATCAGACTCTTTGCGGATGACATCGTTGTTTACAGACCAGTGTCCTCCATAGATGAGGCAGCAGCTTTGCAGCTAGATCTTGATTCTGTTGCAAACTGGTGTGATACAAACTCCATGGGTATAAACGCCTCAAAAACATCTGTTATGTCCTTTTCATCATCCCGTTCACCTGCTCTGCATGATTACAGAGTGGGGACAACTGTCTTGGTTAGGCCCGAAACTGTAAAATACTTGGGTTGACTTTCAATTCTGAATTAAGTTGGGTGCCTCACATTCAAAACATTGTGAAAAAAGCTTCTAATCAATTGAAGTTCCTTATCAGGAACTATCATTATGCTTCCAGGCGAGTAAAGTCTATCTTTACTTTTCAACAGTTCGGTCTTTGTTGGAGTACTCCACCACTTCTTGGGCACCTTACCAAAGATGCTACATCAATGCAATTGAGGCTGTGCAGAGGAGAGCAGCGAGATTTGTCTCTGGCAATTTTCGTTTTGATGCTAGTGTCACATCTCTCATAAATGAGCTTGGCTGGGACTCGCTTGAGCTGCGGAGGACTTTACATGACATTTCAGTTTTAGGCATTGTGTTCTGAACCATGGGGTTGGGGCGTTGGGGGCGTTGGGGTGCTGGACCTGGGTTTTCACTCCAAATAATCACTCCACCAGAGCAGGCACATATTCATCTTTTGTGCCTCCCATTTTATTAAAAAACATAGACAGAAATTGTTTTTCCATCGAACCCTTTTTTTGTGGAACCAGCTATGTCTTTCCCCAAATATCCTGCATTTTTCTGAGGAGCATTTCATCGCAACAGTTCGCGCCAAACTGAACAATTGAATGGCTAGGTCGAATATTTTAATGGATAGGCAGGTACCTTCCAAATTGGGGTGGGTGTCAGAAAAGGAGAATTGATGTTTAAAAAAAAAAAATTAGATTGGACATGGCATAATTCTAATTTGCCTCCCCCCTTTTTCTTCTTGTTTTTACTTGAAATTATTCCAAGGACAATTTCTTTTTTACCAAAATCATTGACAATTTTGTTGGTTTGCTGGCATTTATGATCTTCCATCGTCAACGGGATGACACCAAATCATTTTGGCATGTTCGGGTTCATCTTCATTCATTTTCAAGGTTTGGTTCTTTTTCTTATCTTTTATTTGCTTTTGACATTCTTTTGCCTGCCACACATTCGATGCTTCTGGTTGATGGCCAACAACCAATTTCTTTGAAATTGCCTATACTTGAAATCTATTTTTGGGCACCTTCCATCTGCCATATTGGAAATGACGCATTTGGCCTAGGCTGTTCAATTTTTGACTAAATCCTGAATGGATTCATTTTGACATGGTGCTTACATGCACTGAATATTTTGTGCGTCTTTCCTTGGCATTGGATTTTATCTGACTCCGGACTTTGACGTCCTCTGAATGAAATGCGTCGGCGGGGGGACTCTGTCCCCAGTTTAAAAAAAAAATAAAAAAAAAAATCATCGGTGAGGAATTTGTGGGCGCATCCAAGATTTTGATTTTTGACTTCTCACCTTTTCATTCAATGGCGCCAATGTTTGAAAACAAAAATGAAACTGCAGGATGAAAAAACTGAAAAGTTTGAAATGTCGGATGAGAGGTTGGTGATCATTTATTTGTTTGTTTGTTTATAAAAATCTCCGTGAAATTGTTACCTGCTCTTTGACGCTGTGCACTCATGTATATCAATCCCAAAAATGTTATGTGCCATTTTTTGCCGAATAATCCTGAATGGATTCATTTCGACATGGTGCCAACATGCACTGAATATTTTTTGCTTAGAGATGCTGATGTTATCTCTTTTGAGGCTTTGGTCAGATCAATAAGGTCATGTAATAATTCAACATTTGACCTTATCGATTCAATACCCATGATGTTCATAAAGAATCACTGCACAGTTGTGGCAAAGTTTCTTTTTGTTCTCTTTTCATCCTCCCTGGCATTAAACTCTATACCCTTGGATTGGAAGCGCAGTATTGTTAGGCCCCTTCCAAAGGGTGGCCTGCCACTGTCTATTTCCAGCTTCAGGCCCATCAGCTTAATAAGTGCATCAGCTAAGTTGATGGAGAAGATGGTGGCAGGGTATCTTTGCTATCTTCTTGAAAGCAGGGACTTTTTCTTTCATGGCCAACATGGTTTTAGGTCTTGTCACTCCTGTGAAACCCAACTCACAGGTTTTGTTCATGATTTGTCGTCAACTTTAGGCAGGTCAATTCAAACAGATGCAATATTCATAGACCTTGTGAAGGCATTCGACAGGGTATCTATTCCTTTACTTTGTTGGAAGCTTTCTAAACTCTCCATCCCAGAAAATCTATACTTGTGGACATGCAACTTTTTGAGCGATAGATATTTCCAGGTCCTAATCAACCAGGATCAATCAGATCCCCAACCTGTCACAAGTGGCATTCCACAAGGCTCTGTTTGTGGCCCACTTCTCTTTCTAATATATATTAATGATCTCATACGTCACATAAAGTCTCCCATCAGACTTTTTGCTGACGACATCGTGGTGTACAGAGTTATCCATTCCCTCGAGGACTGTGTCGCACTTCAAACTGATCTGGAACAAATAAATGACTGGTGTGAGCAGAATTTAATGGAAATTGGCATCTCCAAGACTTCGGCCATGTCATTTTCATCCTCCACTAACCCCCTGTTGTTTGATTATTCTGTGAATTCCGCTGTGCTATCCAGACCAGATTGTGTGAAGTACTTGGGTTTAAATTTTAACAGCAAGCTCAGTTGGACTCCCCATATCCAAACGATTGTTAAAAAGGCATGGCATCAACTAAGTTTTCTCATTCGCAATTACAATCATGCTTCACGGCGTATAAAGTCAATTCTGTATTTTTCAACTGTAAGGCCTTTGCTAGAATATTCTACCACCACATGGAGCCCTTATCAAAAATGTCACATTGATGCAATTGAGGCTGTGCAAAGAAGGGCAGCTAGGTTCGTGACAGGAAATTTTGCTTTTGATGCAAGTGTGACAAGCATGTTAACTGATTTGGGCTGGGATTCCCTCAACAAAAGACGGTTACTACATGGACTGTCTGCATTCAGGAATTGCATTATCAACAAAGGTGGCTGGGGGGATGGGCCCTGGATTTTCACTCGGAATGACCATAATACAAGAGCCAGCAAGGCAATTTCCTTTGTGCCAACTATACTCTTCAAAAATGTAGACAGGTATTCCTTTTTTAATCGCAACCTTTTTCTGTGGAACAAACTTGCATTGCCAGCTGAAATCTTGCAGTCACCGGAAAAGCAATTCACTGATGTCATTTCTTCAAAACTAGATGTTTAGATAGTTAGTCTTCATAGCAAAATTACTAATTTCTTCCCCCCATTTCTTTCTCTCCTTTTTTTGGCATGCTAATTTCTGCATAGGGTCTACTTACTGAACCGTGTGGCCTTGTCACTTCTTGACTGCAATAAAACTAAACTGGCCACAATTCATATCTGCAACCTGCACCAATTTGAACTGCTCACCTCTTCCACTCTGGACTCTTGATGACATCTGCATCTGACCATTTATGCAAGGTATGACCTGTGCTCTTTGACTTTTATTTTCTTTTTAACATTGTATGAAAAATGAACATTGCCACAAACAAATAATTGCCCATTGGCAATTTGTCTGCATCGCCAGACTTTACCTATTCCTCCATCTTATTTGGAAACCGATGCGCTGTCCTCTTTTGAGCAATGTCCATTTTATAACTTCTTGACGTGGTGCCTGGTGCACTGATCTGTTGCTCATTTGCGTCGGTCCATTGGCGTTGGATTTTACCTTCTGACTCCGGACTCTTTGTCCTTCGAGCTCATCGGCGGGGGGACCCTGTCCCCAGTAAAAATTTAATTTAATTTGCGTCTTTCCTCGGCATTGGATTTTATCTTTTTTTTTTTTTTTTAACTGGGGACGGAGTCCCCCCGCCGACGCCACCGTGGGACAAAGTCCAGTGTCAAGAATCAAAAAACAACCAATGCCGTCGGAGAGATGCAAACAAATTTGTGTGTGGTGCTTGTCAAATGTCAACACCAATGCAGTCTTGCAGTCAGCAGCCATTTTGGCCAAAAATTGCATCACATTCCGATAGTGCAGTGGACAAAACGCCAGTTTTTTTAATAATGATGCATGGCGTATGAATGACTCAAGCAAAATAAAATAAGCCCCAAAGGTGGCATGTCAGGCAGGTCAAAAGGACAAAAAACAAACACATCAAAATAAACAAATGGTGGGCAACGAACCTTGCACAAGTTTTCGAAAATGATGCCAGGAATTCCAGTATCAGAATGGAGTAGATCAGGCAATAACACAAATTGATGCCAAGCCAACAGGCATTAGTGTTAAAAAAAGTCAATATGGGATGAAATTGCCCTAACAGTAAATTGATGGAAGAATAGACGAAAGCGGGGAAGAAAAATTAGAAAGACACCAAGAACCGCCAATAGCCTACCTAGTGGTTCTTGTCAACACAACTGCAAAAGAAACCAGGTCAGCAAAGATGTCATTTGCCTACAAGCCGAATGTCCGAAAACCTGCTTAGACCACAGATAGATTTTCTGGGTTTGTCCTAACAACATTGTTAAAGTGGTCCTCAGAATAATGGAGCACATCCACAGGAAGGCAGAGGCGATTCCACAGGAAAAGGCTGCTGTGAAAAAACGAGTATCTGTCAATATTTTTCGAAAGAACAGGAGGAACGAAGGTCAAAAACTTGCTTGCTCTGGTGGGGTTGTTATTTGGGGTAAGAATCCATGGTCCATCACCCCATCCTCCACGATCCAGAATACATTGCCTAAATGCAGAAAGACTATGCAGGACTCTTCGCCTCTCAACAGAGTCCCATCCTAACTCATTTAAAAGGGACGTGACGCTCGCATCAATGCAAAAGTTGCCTGTAACAAATCTTGCAGCTCTTCGCTGCACAGCTTCAATTGCATCAACGTAACATTTTTGGAAGGGTGACCATGATGAGGTGGAGTATTCTAACAATGACCTAACAGTTGAGAAATATAAAATGATCTTCACTCGTCGAGTTGCATAGCTGTAGTTCCTAATTAGGAACTTCAATTGATTCGATGCTTTTTGTACAATCTTTCCAATGTGTGGAGCCCACTAGCCCAGCTCAATTCGGGAGTAAAAATCAATCCCAAGTATTTTATGGTTTCAGGCTTGCACAGGACATTGGATCCTACCTTGTAGTCGTGCACTGCAGGTGACCGGGAAGTTGTAAAAGACATGACGGATGTTTTCGAGGCATTTACACTCATGCAGTTTGCATCACACCATTCTGCAATGGAGCTAACATCAGCCTGCAGAGCAGTGACATCCTCGCTTGAGGAAATGACCCTGTAGACAACAATGTCATCTGCAAAAAGTCTGATACTAGACTTAATTGCAGATGTCATGTCGTTAATATACTGGGTGACCCAAAAGTAACGCAAAAACGTCTATGAGCTTTGGCTCAGTATTTTGGTGGTATTTTTCCGCAATTGATAGAACGATGTTATGAAAACAGGTCAGTCACCATGTGGTGTTCACTACACCGGCAAAGTATCACCCTCGTGCGCCACACATCACTCCAAACGGGAACAGTAATTCAAGACGTTAAATGAATTGCTGTTCTGTGATATCAAGCATACTCTGCCTGGATGTTCTCCCTTTGTTGGATACGGTCGCGGGCTCTTTTCAGTAGATTCTATCTTTGATGGTTCTCCACAAAAAAATGAGGGGGTTCAGATCTCCAAAATAGTTGGTTGTGCCTCAATTTCAGCCATAACATTCACCGACAAAAGTTCAATCTCTCGGCCTGTCGTCTGGCAAGAGCTTCTGAATATCTACTGACTTGTAAGGGTGATAGCCCTGATCCTTGAAGATTCTTTGAAGGTTGTCTTTCTCCTGAGACCGACAGCCTGAGCAATCCTCATTGGCTAGCCGAAGATCTTGGGTGAGCTTCGATATGCTCCATATCGGCAGGGGTATTTTCCTCGGAGGTCAGAACGAGGCACGAGGGCGTCCTGATTTGGCAGCATCATTCTTACTCCCCCCGTCACCGCGAACTTGTCTGCCAAGCGTTTAGTGGTCGACAGAGAAGGGGTCGGCCTACCAGGGTGACGAGCAGCAAACAGATCTTGAACTTCTTGCAAGGAGCGGTCGTTGTCTCCTCGCAAACGGATTATAGCTCCATACTTTCAGGAATGAAAAAAACTGCCGGCATTGCAGAAAGACCAACAGTTGCTTCAAACAACCTTCAAAAGTGTAATTAATGCAGAAAGAAGGAAGATAGAAACCTGCAACAGCAGAAAGACAGGACATTTTGATACAAGAATAGTGATTCGGCACGAAATCGCGCTCCATGCCACGACACAAGGAATTTTTTGCGTTACTTCTGGGTCACCCAGTATATTAGAAAAAGCAAAGGACCACATACAGATCCTTGTGGAATGCCACTCGTAACAGGAAGAATATCAGACAACTCCCCATTTAACAAATATCGAATAGAGGACGTAAAAATCGAATTGGAATCGAATCGAGTCGAATACTTGCCTGAAAAACTCGCATCGAAAAAATACATCGAATTCAAATACGAAGTCGAATAATTTTCTGAAATTGACCGATTTTCTGAAGATTTTCAAAATTTCGAAAAAAGTCTAAATTTCGGGGAAAAGTCAAACGTTTGAGAAAAAAGTCTAAATTTCGAGAAAAGTCAAAATTTCGAGAGAAAAAAGCCTAAATTTCGAGAAAATAGTCTAAATTTCGAGGGAAAAGTCAAAATTTCGAGAAAAAAAGTCGGAATTTCGAGAAAATAGTCGAAATTTCGAGAGCGAAAAAGTCGAAATTTCGAGACGACAAAAGATCGAAATTTCGCGACAAAAAGTTGGAATTTCGAGAAGAGAAGTCGAAATTTTGATAGAAAAAAAGTTGAAATTTCGAGAAACTAAATTCGAAATTTAGAGAAAATAGTCGAAATTTCGAGAGAGAAAATGGTTGATGGTGGTCCACTGCGGAATGGTTGATATGATGGTCACACTGCATTTCATTTCACTTTGGACTGTCATATTTTTGCGTTCATTTTGCAATGCTACCTTCACATTAAGAAAGTACCTAATTCAATTCTTTCTGCTAGGTCTACACCTTATCTTGTGTACCTAACCTTTACCTACTGAGCAGGGAGTGCGCTGTTTATTGTGAGTGGGAGGGATAGGTAGGCCCACCCACCCTTTGTCGTTTCATTGATGACAACTCGAAGAAGACGTGGTCCATCTGAATCAGATTTGGATGCTGTTGTGATCACTGGAAACAACAACTATTTCGAGTGCAAAAACCGAGAAGGGCTTTTAAGTGCCGGATTCTCGTCCAACCCGGCAGCAGGAGGAAGCGGCAGCCTACACCAAGAAGAAGGCTCATTCCGGGGCAATCCTCCAACCTCCAGGCCATCCCAATTTGGCTTGGCGCTTGGACCAGATATGATTGCCCGTGATCGGACAAACGAATTTGCAACCATTGTGAAGTCGCTTCAGAATCAGTACCTTACACGAGCACCCTTGTCTCGGCAAGCAAGGGAGACAGGCAACAGGGTCCTGTCATTGGCAGATTATGGAGAGTTTATGCGAGTTGCAAGGTGAGGTTATCATAATCATTACACAATTTTTGTGAAAATTGTGCTTCGATCAAGGCATGCAATTCCTGAGAATAAAAATCAACTCCAATGAATTGACACAAATAAATGACTAAAATGTTTTTAATTGGCTGCAGAGGGCATTAATAAAAATGAATGATTGTGATTCTTAACACTGCCAATAAGCGTCGATCAATAAATGATTCTATGTGCTGGACGTTTCCGAATCATTTTTAATGTTTTAAGATGTTATAGATGTCAACTACCAAAAAGGGCAAAAGGTGAAAAATCCAAATCAGTAGAGGAGCAACCGATGGTCATGCAGATACTTATCATACACCTACAGGAGGAGGGTTCATAATCGCCATTTTTCGTGGGCATTTTTGTGGGCATAAAATGTCAAAATGCCTTCTTACAAATTAATGGTTTGTTTTTCCTTTTTTGACGGACATACCTACAATCCAAAAAGATAAATTCATATTGTTCGTTTTTCACACAGTCTGCATACAGTACCTACAGTTTCAAACCAGCAACAATTATTGTTTGGACAGCAGCAACTCTAGCATTTCTAAGAAGATTCCAAGAAGATGAAAAATTCCAGGGAAGAAGAACAATACCTACATTGTACCTATTGAACCATTTATGAGCCCCCTACATAGGCTAAGTAGGTAGTTTCTTGGATTGTGTCCATACCTGGATGTAATAAAAAACGGTTTTGCAGCACTTTTGCTGGATAACCTTTTTTCAACTTGGTACCTATTCGTTTCTTTTTTCCAGGGTTTTGGGAAGGAGTCTGACCGAAACATTTGGGAAGTTGGAAGAACTGACTTTGTGTGAGTTAAACTCATTTTTTATGAAAACACTCGGCAGTCGGCAGGCAACCACGTTATCTACCGATAGGTACCTACCTACCTTGTTTACGAATACACGTGAATCGATTTGGACTTTTGTATTCTCCTTTTTCCCCTCATAGAGGCAGCGTATCTTTCTGTTAAATGATTTTGATACCTACCTGTTCTACTGTGTTGATGATTTTGATCCCTGAGATACCTACCTACCCAATTTGGGTGGGTCAAGGCCTTGCGGAAAAACATATTTCTGGCTTGTTGAAATGGCGTCTGTTTCATGAAATAGGTACCTACACAACAATCCTCATTTTGCAACAAGGGTGCTTGCTTGCATTTCTAAACCATTTCTTGTCATAGCTAACGAGAAGACATGGGGACAAAGGAAAGCTGACAATGGTGGCATCTAAGGATAGATCTATTCTATTTAGGGGGTCAAGCCATTATTATTCAAAATATTGTTTAGAACATGGCAGGTACATCACATATTACCAGCCATAACGAATTATTGTTAGTGGCAGCAATGATAAGAGTTGGAAAAAAGATCAGAAAGCAGCCAGAGACTCGAGCAATTTCATGCAAATGGATTGAAGAGCTTCATGTATCGAATGATGTAGACAGTGGAAACAGATCCACATGGTCGGTGGAGTAAGAACAGAAGCAAGCACCGCAATAGGCCAAGCACAGCACAAGAATTGCATAGATCAGCTTGTTAGATGTGAATTGACAAGGTAGGTACCTAACTACAATACATATCCTGTACAAATTTAATTTAGGCCTAATTCAATTTAATTTGCTAGGACACAGTCCAACACAAATTAACAAGCAGCTAAGCTTTGTCATGGCAAAATAAAGATATAGTAAACCAACTTTCAAGATAAACAATTTAGAAAATTGTGCAAACTGTACAAGGAAGAAGCAACAATAAGGCATGATCAACACCATGTGGGCTGTTACTCAGGGACCACCTTCAGCACGTATCTCTTGAACCCATTTAGGCTCAAATCATCCCCATTGCCAAAAACATCAGCATTTCATACCTGTCAAATTATATTATTCTCCCTTGTATCCTATTTAGTTATTTACCTATGCCAATTTGTTGCAATTAAATTCCAGTGGCCAAAAGCAGATCGTTATTCGACGATAACCAAACTCGTATCCAGGATCTGACCAACGTGATAAAGTCCGACTTGTCGAATCTGAATCGGAAGATCGGCGAGCTGCAAGATTATGCCAATCGAAGGAATGGATTCCGAGCATCTAGCTCTTCCAATAAGCATCATCTTGGTTCGCATTCTGCATCGGTCGTTGTGTCTTTGCAGACCAGCCTTGCCAAGATGTCTTCCAACTTCAAAGATGTTCTGGTCGTCAGGACTGAGGTTGGTTGGTTGGTAGGCTGACCGCTGACAAAGTGCAAGACACAGGTTCCTGCCTGCCTACATACGGTCAGAAATTGAGGCACTTTCTGGTCTTCATCCTCTGAAACTTTGGATTTTGGTCCCTTCTGGTATTTTTACACAGCATGCAAATTGTCATACGAGGATATTTGGATCTACAACTGAAAGGAGCCTTTTGGCAAACCTAGTGCCTCCAAATATCATCTGAACACATAAAAAGTCACGTTCTCTTGTGGAATGTGGCTGACTGCTTGCCTCGTTTGCCAGATCCAGGCCCGTGGCATTTGTGAAAGTTTTATTGGATCATAGGTAGCAGTGCCACAGTACCTACCTACATATCAGGCTGTCGGCCGGGGTACCCCCTAGACATAAAAAGCAACAGGTAAAAATTACAATTGATTGAAAATGGAATTGTGAAAAAAATTTATGGGAGCTAAAGCATTTTTGGCAGCTTTGCCCTCTTGTTGTGGGCCAGCCAAAACCTGGTCCATTCCATTGGGCATTGCACCGTGCATGAGGAAAATGAGGTGTCACGAGAGAAACTGCAGTGGCAAAGCGAGAAAGTCCAGTGGAACTGAAGAAAAGTCGGTGTATGAATTGGGTGGCGCAATATGGCATGAACGTTAATCGATTGTGCAGGAAGGGACATTTTTAATCGTAGATGGTGCAAAGGAAGCAACGGAAATGAAATTGTCATGTTGTGGAAACCATCAGACCGATAGATAAATGGGATGATCCTTCATTTAGAAATGACAAAGAAACTGTGTGTGAAGGCTGTGTGCCCCAATGGTCCTGGTCCTGCGTATTTTAGGGCATTGAAATCGCTATCATTTTTATGGTAAGTGCAAAAAATAATTGAGCTAACAATGAAGAAAACGTTATTTTGCATACATATGCATCCCTAGCTAACATGCCTAGCAGGCCTGCCATAATTGGCTTGATCTCAATGGAGTAATGGTTTTTAGGCCTCCTGGGTATGTTTGTTTGTTTTTTTTTTTTTAATTAGGAGCATAAGTATAAGAACTGCTAGGTACTGAAGGATTAAAATAGTAGATAGAATGAAGAGGACCCAGCAAGATCTGACGATTCTCATTTTCTTTTCTTCTTTCAGAACTTGAAGAAACAAAAGAACCGACAGGACCAGTTCACGCAAGGGCCACTCCATTCAACACTGCCACCGTCTGCAATCAAAGGCTACCACCAGGGTTCCGTTCTTCTGGCAGATCACATAGCATCATCTGTGTCGTCACGTCAAGGGCCAGTGCCGTCAACTTCATATCAGGGTTTTCCGTCTTCTAGTGACAACTTGGCATCGATGAGTGGCCCCGTACCACCACCACCACTTGCCAATGGCTACGCAAATCCTCCCAACTATTCCCAGCTCCAGATGCAACAGCAGGTTCAACTAATTGAGGAGGTGAGAGAAGGGGAGAGGGTGCAGTTTACAAACTTGTTGCACCAGCAAATGTCACTGTCGTACTTACTGTCTCTTTGAGGGGGGGGGTAGTTCTGGATCTTCTTTGATCTGGCAACATTATCATGCCATTGGGGGATGTTTTTTTACTTCAAGTTTTCAACATTTATCGGCATTAGCCCATGTCATTCTTCGGATAGATGCGCCGGTTACCTATCCTATCATTTCTCACACTTATTTTTTTTTCTACATTTTTATTTTTTAAACAGTCGAATTCAACTTACAGTTGTGTTGCTAATCGCATGCGACACTTGCTCCGTTGATATGATTCATCATGGATCCGAAAATATGACACATTCCCTCGCAGAGTTTGTTGAAGTCAGTTGTAAATTGTTTTAGAGTTGAAGTGCACTAGCAATAACCACAGCAAATAGGTACCAACATAAAGACCCTAATCCTAGGTAAAACGGGAGGAAGTGTGCATGCAGCAACACGACCATAAGTTGGAAAGAAAATGAAAATTACACCATTAGAAAACTAATACTTAGAAGTCAGAAACAAAAGGGGAACAAAGACTAACTTAGAGGCCGGAATGACCTCACAAGATCAACACTTTTTTTTATTCTGAGAGTGAGTGGGTAAACTTAGCCAATGTGCTAACCTACCTACTGAATTCCTGCATAATAATATGGCTGGGATGGCTTTGTTATTCTAAGTGTCAGCATCCCAATGTCTGCGTGTTTGCTGTGCATATCCAGATGAATATACTCTCTGATATTCAAAAAATAATTGTCGTTTGACAATTGCATATTTTAAGCGAGCCTTAAATATGTTAAGTGAAGGGGACAATCGAAGAGAGAGAGGGAGAGTATTCCAAAGAGAGACGCCCATACAACGTGTCATAAAACTCCCCAGAATCGTTCGATGTCGCTTAACAGGCAGAAGCTGTTGCTCTTGGGATCTGAGATAATTAGCGGCATAAGATTATAGTATATCATAATCAACACCTGCATGAAAATAAATACCGATCCCTATTTATTGCTGTAAAAACAAGCTGTGGGACATTGTTGACAATGGACCATTCGGGGAAAGGGGGTTGTGTAATGGAGATAAAAATTTCAACCAGCACGCAAGCATCTGGAAACGCTACAGGAGCATGTAGGTAGGTATTTGTGGACTGAAGAGTGAAGGTGACCAAGAAGCCATTTGGTAGGCCAATCTGAGCACGAGGCACTAACTTGGTTTTTTTTTTAGATTTTCCCATCTGTTTTTTTGGGGCATGATGTTTCGAGGTGTCGCGCTGTTCTTGACATTCAAATTGGGAGTTGTTCACCATTGAGAGTGGAATGCCCAATAAAAGCATCCAGGTGAATAAGCAGTGTTAAACCGTTATCCCCTGTTCACAAATCACAGGCAGCAATTTTTGGCCACATACCAATTCTTCCCATTGATTTGAGCAACACAGCAAATGACATGATCGACCCGATTCCCAATTGCTACTCGCCTTCAGGTTCAACTCACTATCCTCCAATTCAATGGATAGATTTTGTGTTGCGAAAATTTCATTTCTATGTGCATCGTCTATTCCTTGTCCATTGCTGCATTGAAAGATGCATCCATCAGTTGAATTGGCTTTTGAGTTGAAGCTGAAGGTGAATTGAAATGAGCAGTACCTACACCCCGGATGTGTGCTTCATTGCGATTTTGGCTGCTTCAATGCACTGAAGGCTCCAATGACCATGTCATAAATGTGAAACAGGCAGGCCAATTAGATGCCTGAAATGGAAATCAGGCTTTGATAAGGTCAAACATTGCTGGAAGTTGGTTCATTACGACAACCAGACCTGCTTCCACCCCCATCCAATTAAACTCCGTTGCAGTCGTTATCTATCAACTGACTCTTTCTTTTCTTTCCTTTTCTCATATCCAAACCATCCGTCCATCCATCGAAGGATGCATATCATCAAGACAGGGCTGAAACTATGCAGAACATAGAGTCGACCATCGTAGAACTGGGAGGAATATTCCAACAGCTTGCTCACATGGTCAAGGAACAGGAGGAGATGGTGCAAAGGTTAGGAGGGGGCAGGGGTCACGATGACGTGTTCATTGGAACGTGAAAATGTGGTAACTCAGCGGATTTTTGCAACAAAATTATTTCCATTCGTAAGTGATATTTCAAGCCCCACCAAGTGGGTAGAAGTGCAGTTTTGGACAACTCTATCCAGTCTCTGCTCTTTTCATTCTTTGCAAAAAGGCCCTTTGTGGTAATGGTACAATAAAATTGCACTCAAGAACATTTTTAGGTGCCTGCTCTTTTTCGTCAAAATGGTAGAGAATATTATTCCATTCGTTTGCCACCTGTGACACTACCCTCTTGAATGACTGGCCACTCATTGAGGCTATCTCTCCTTTGGAAAATTACCTTTGACAATTCACTTCGCTTTCAAGAACAACTTTGTTCAGATGGTGCGCACCTCGCACTCCTCCCTTTCGGTCGCTACCCACCCATTTCTCAGACAAATTTAGTAGGTAGGTGGAGAAAAGATGTGCGAGGTGAACCATTATTGGTCGGCTGGAATTGTTGCCATGGTGATGCAGGGGGTGTTGAATCATTTCTCAACTTGCTTAACAATGAACTGTGACGAGAGAGTTGTCATAGCCCGAGGAAAGAAAAGGTCATAGATTGTGTCTGGCTTGGTACGATATACTCGTGCATGGCGTGAAAGATAATTGCCACAGACTTTTTTCCTGATCCAGCGAAATCGTTAAATAAAAATACATCAATTGAACCCCGGAAGTGTAAATTGGACGGAGGTGACAGACAATACCTCTCACAAGATAGATGACCTCGGAGGACCAAGAAAAGTTTGTGGTTTGGGGGATTACATCCTGGAGAGTGAGAAAATGAAATTACTTGCTGATGAAAACTTGAGTTTTTTACTTTTCTAAAAAAAAAACCCAAATTAATTCTCATGATGTTATTGTCAACCAGACCAAAAACCAGCAACTTTTGACTCACCAACTTGACTACTCCACTTCACACGGAGACATCGCGTCATCCGTTGAGTGAGTGGGTAGACCCATCTCTCATCATAGGTCGTTCCGGTGACCTACCGTGCTATGAACGGATGATGCCTTTAAAGCATCGGTGCTTCTGTCAAATATCGTTAAAAAATGAAACAAGCCTGGATATTTGAACGAAGCACCGATGCTTTAAAGGCATCATCCGTTCAAAATTAATTCTTCTTGAAATACTTAATGTTATTTCATTTTTGTTCCTCTATTTTTCTCGTCTGCGGAATTTAATTAGGCATAAATAGGCTGATTCAATTTCTTTTAATGTGATTTCACTGTCTCCCTGCAACTGGGCTCACATCACTCATGTCATGTCATTTCTCCCCTCCCTTCTACTCTACGTTTTCAGGATTGACACAAACGTAGAGGACACACAGCTGAACGTAGAGGCAGCCCACAGTGAGATATTGAAGTACTTCCGTTCCGTCTCTTCCAACAGATGGCTTATGATCAAGATCTTTGCTGTTCTCATGTTTTTCTTCATCATATTTGTTGTATTCTTTGCTTAGCACTAGGCAGCCCTCCGTCTTTTTTTTTTTGTCTTCCCTTCCTTCCTAGATCTTCTAGTTGTCTTTTTATTAGGGGCCACAGACACCTACCGCTTCTCCACAGACAGCGTAACATGTACGCTCACTGCCTATTTGGTGTCATCGTGGCATTGCTGCCTATTTAAGTCATGGTCGTGGCTGTACCGACACCAGAAGGTTACCTATTGCAGAGGACGGTGGTCTAGGTCTACACGTCTGCCCTGAAAAAGGCCGCTGTTTTCGTTGTTTTGAGATATACGTAACCACGTTCAAAGTTTGAATTAGAAATGTTTCCCAATCCATGAGGTTTCATCCAATTTTTGCTGTAAATGCTCGTCCGATACAGAATTTGAAGCCCTTAAAACAAGCGCAAATTAAAAAAAATGAAGCTGCAATCCACCAACCAGATTGTGCAAGATCTCGTTTTTGCCGAAAATCGACCTTTTCCGTTTCACGGGCAGACTGCCGCAGTGCACGTAATTTTCGTGTCAGAAGTGTAGAAAACTGTCAAATAGTGGCCCTTTTTCTTGTTTTCCTTCTTGCTCTTTCAAACATTCCACTTTGACCTTCTAAACACCAATATTTGATGGTCACAGTTTGCTTTTGTTGTTGTTATGTAAATGGAGAGGAAAGCATGTGTGCGAAGTCCACGCTTTTATCTCCAGGTTTATTGTTTTCTCCATCCTCTCAATGAATTTTGACCCTGAGTTTGACTCGTTCAGGTTCCCAGATCACTGTGGCTCCATTCACATAACATGTCTGATCTAAACATCAGGCATTGCATGAAGATGATTGTGGTTGTGGTCCACCTTCCAACCACACTCCGTCTGTGTTGGCTGTGGTCACGCAGGTACCAGAAAAGTGGATGGCTAAAATCGTTAGGAATTAAGCCGATCACAGCGAGAGATCATGAATGGGGTAACACTATCTCCAGGGGTAAAGCTAATGCGGGGCAAATTTTTAGCATTGGATGAGATGGGAAAAATTTGCCTCGTATTGGCGTTACCTCCGGAGTTAGCGTTTACCCCGTCATGATCTCTCCGCCGCTAGTGACTACACGTACATGGACATAACAACCGAACGGACCTAACTGCAGCCCTCACCCCAAAGGCAATCACCGTTTTTATTTATGGGGGTTGGGGCTCAGACCCTTTAGAGGGTATCTAAAATCTAAACGAATTGCAGGGGTTGTAATTTTTGCAAAATCGCCGAACATTTGACATTTTGGCAGTCAAACCCCCAACCCCCTCGGATCGATACTGCCCCAACCTTCCCACTTGCCTTACCTGAGTGCTGGAATGAAATGGATGTTAAGGACAATCACAACAGAACTTTTTACCACTCGAGTTCTGTGGCTGGAGCCATGGTGGTTCTGCAACATGGAGATGACCTGAAGGGGGGGGCAGTTCTGGCAATAAAAATGTTAATAATCCACCTGGCACACCAGCAGGGTGCTTGGAAAATCACCAAACCGGATTGTGTTTTCCGTCGTCGTCATGCAGTCGTCAGCACTGCCACTGCTCCATCTCTGAATGTGAAATCCGGACATGCGAAAACTGGGAAAAGACATCCCGAACAAACAAAATAGTTTGGGCAGGTCAGTGGGGCATGTTTGGTGGTTCAACTTGTTCAGCTTGGAAAAGGGAAGCATTCCTTTTTTTGCTTGCCAAGTTGCGATATGCCGATTAGAAAAACGTTCGATGAAACACCGGCATCACTTGTGCCATCTCCATAATCTCATGAAAACATTTTCAACGTTTGTACTGAGGGTTTCCACTTGAAATGAAATTATTTTCCAACACATTGGTCCGATTTTTTAAACGAAGCCCATCTTTTAGGCCGCGGATTATTTTCTTTTTAAATGCAATTTTGTACACAAAAAGAAAAGAATCCGCAGCCTAAAAGATGGGCTTCGTTTAAAAAATCGGCCCATTGGGTTCCAGGGGTAGGATGAAAAGGAGCAGGGATGGGCAAGGGCAGGGTACCGTGGAACAAGGTGTTTGGGGTGTAAGCCCCCAGTAGTGGGGGGTCTGGGCGGCCAGCTCTGTTTCAATGGAGGCTTGGTTTTGGAGTGCTGAGAACACAGGCTCATCGAGATTGTCCACACAGAGCAACAAGTTAGGCACATCCAGGGGACACTTGCCTGTGAGACACGGTGACATAGCAAAACTTGTTCATGGTTTTTGTGGCTTGTTTTTGTTCTGGCCAGTTCCTTTGTTTTTTTTTTGCGGCTATGGCTGAAACACTTTCATTCAGCTGTCTTTTTTTTCAATTGGGTTTTTATCGACATTGGTTGTCTCTTGTGGAATAGTGTTTGTCAATCATGACGTGTAATTTGTGTAAAGTGTAATTAGTGTAAAAAATTATGGTCGCCTTTTCACACTCTTGGTATGCCTTAAGGTGCCAACAGAATGGTAGGTGTATCATTGTGTTGTTTACTGTTTCAAAGTAATCTGTTTTTGTTTTTCGTAGATGTATCGTCCGTTCACGTCGGAATGCATGTGACAAAAGAAGTGCCAGGAAAGGGTCCACTCCCGTCTGCAACGAGGTTGTTTGGAGTCCAGATTGTCTTGTTGAGCAGATGCAATTTCAGTCCCAAACAAGCACCTGCTTAGGAGTGGAACCCATTCTGAGAGGGAGAACAAAAGAAGGAAAGAATGGCAGAAATGTGGACGGTTGGTCCACTTCGACCTGGGATTGCTCTTCTGATTCGGATTGCCCTTCGGGATTGCAAAATCCAAATTCCACACTTTCTTCTTCATCACCGTGGGTCGAATCTCCTACCTCTACCTCTATAGATAGAGGTATCCTCTACCTCTGCTACCTCTACCTCTGCTTCCATGACCTGGGCACATCCACAGAACAGAGTAGGAGTGTGGTGCTGAGGGCGGGGGACCTCAAGTCGATGATCTTTTAAAGTGACTCAACACGTCCAGTAGAGAGAAGAGTCCGATTGTTCGAGACTCCTGAGGAATGAACATCAGAAAATAGAACGTTCTCTTTTTTGTCGACAGCCCACGTCATGCGATACAATACGGCCTATTTTGGAAGTTGAGATCCCCCCCCTGCCCGACCATTCCTCCAAAGTGGCAGACTTTCAGACCCTTCTCTCCTGCTTGACGTTGACCACCAAAAATGCAAATTAGGAAACTCACAAAATAATCGGGAATCGACGTTTTTCGTCATGTTGGTAGCGAAATTTGATCGCGAATAGTGGGGTGGTTGTTAAGGAAGTTCCATGGCATGGAGGAGACCTTGCATGTGAATGATGTTTCTCAAATTGGAATTGCAGTGCTACACTTCTGCACCCTCGTTCATTTGTGTCAATGTTTATATTTTATTCCCTTTGGGCGATGTTTTGTAAAAATGTCCAAATTATGAATTAGGAACATAAATATAGGATTTGTATTGAACAGTGCTGTAAAGAAAATAAACAGGTTCAACATTATTTATTTTATCAAAAATATTTTTAACGAAATTAAAATTATTTTATCAACCTCTTATTTTGCTATTTTTCTCCAAATGTCTCTGTCTGTTTTCTGCTGTGGTTTTTTTGCCATTATCCTCATTTTTCCAATTGCGCCATGTCGATCTTCTTCTTCGGGTTCGTATCTGGCACACTGATATCTTGCTGTATGGGTTAAGTTGATTACCTTTGTTGCTATCTCTCTCAGATCACAGAACAGTTTGTGACGCCTCCCAGAGACACAGCTTCCTTAAAATTGAAACAAGTTTGGGCTTAGACCAGACATTTTTTAAGAACAGGACGATCCCACTTTGGCCAAAGTGCAACTTTCAGAGGGTTTGGATCAGTGTGACAAGATGGAATTTGGACATTTTTACCATGTCCTCGAAAAAAAAATCCGTTTCCGAGTCAAATTTCTCTGATCTGAAAAACCAGCTGCAGAACTTTTTGTGTTCTTTTCAGCGCTGCTGAAAGGTATCATGCAGATTTTTTTACTTTTCTGCCATTTTTTCACCTTCACAAAAAAGAATCCCAAAAAATCTTCGACTTTTCCCTTCAAGACCCTTTTTGGGTAGTTTTTCCTTGAAATGGGAAAATTCCTCAATATGGTCACACTTTTCTAAATTTTTGGGTTGCGGTTGAGTCAGGAGTGAAGGGACGTTCAGAAGGGGCAGCTTCAAGAGTGAAAAATATTCATCTTTCTCAACCAAAGCGGAAATGAATGGAAGTTAGTGAAACTTTTCCATGAAAAGACATCTCACACACAGGCAATGTTTTTTGATTCTTGACACCACTGACGGTGGTCAAAGAAAAGAAACAACGGAATGGCAACCCTCAGTAGACATGAAAACAAGAGATCGCCATAGGCAGGGTTGAAACTTGGAGAACTTGAGATAGAACAAAAAAAACTCACTCGGTGATGAGTTCTCCATTTGAACGCAGCTGACGTTTCGGAGGCATACCGTTTTCCGTTGACAAAGCCAACGGAGAGCGTTCGCTTCGTTGGCATCCCGCTCTCCATTGGTTTCGGCAACGGAGAGAGGGATGCCTCCAAAACGTCAGCTCCACTGCCTTCAAATGGAGAACAAATCGTCAAGTGAGTTTTCTTGTTCTAGATAATTATGAAAACATTTTACTAAAGTTCGTTTTGAAACACGACATCAAGCTTGAAGGATCAATTTTGACACCAGTTGTAGCAAACAACACTGGAATGGTCATGGAAGGGAACCTGCTCTTGTTCTGCGTTGGGAAAGTTTGTTCACTTTTGAGTTTGGAATGATCAATTTTGATCCGTGGGAGGGTTTCTATCATCATGCAAAGTACTTTAAATAATTGCCCTCAGATATCCGGATTGGTCATGTATTTGACAGAATCAGCAGTCTGAATGTTGTTCATCAGCTCTCTGGACGAAAATTCACCATCACTGTTATTTTTGGAGAAGTTCTGAAAATGTTTTCTATCACTGTTGCATGTGCAGAATCTGTTTCACGAGAATTCACAACCTGGACACATGCAAAATTTAGCCACCAAGGAGTCAGGAACAAACCAAGGATTTGCACAGGAAGGAGTCCAAGGAAGAAGGTTGAAGAAATGCCATGACGTCAAGAGAAAACTTTCAACTTCGAGGACATTTTACTTTGGCAATGTATTTTCCCAGCTATTACGGTGGCGTTATTTGATCTGTAAAGTTCATTTTGAAGCGATTGTGCTGATTTTTCGGATTGGTTTCTTCATTTTGTTAAACCAGCAAACACATTTTCAGTGCTCGTATGGTATCTACTGAGAATCATGGATTGGATCACCCCAATTCCGTAGATGTTGCATTGAAATTAAAACAGAAATCAACTTTTGATGGCCTTTTGGCCATTTTCCGGCCAAATGTTTCATTTTTAAGCTATTCCGATGACCGAAACGTTGAACTTGGTATAAGAACTCTGATGAAAAAAAGTCTTAACTTGTGTCAGTCCCAAAATTGAGTTTTTGAGAAGCATTCATGTGGATATGACACAGATCGGGGGACGGGTAGAACGGACTGAGGCAGGGTTTTGGCATGGAGGGAGGTCGGTTGCGCCACCTGGAGAAATGGAAAGAATCCGTCTCGAGAAGTGGAAAAATTCTGCATCAGTCCAATTCTGCCGTAGTCCATTTCTGCTTCAATCCGTTCCATACCCGTCACCGGACTTAATGACACCGCTAATCTCGCTGAATCAAGCTGCAATTGTTGACATTATTTCTCAGAACAAGGTTTCAGCAATTGATACAAGGAAAGATTTTTTTCACTCAACCAATCATGATGACCTATGACTTTAGGGAAAGGTGTAATGCATGAACTGTGGGAAAATGTCAAGAAAAGGCGTCGTTCACACTTCAGGGAGAAATGATCAATGTGCACGAATTTGTTGTGCTGTGCTGTTTCGTGCTGCTTTTCTCTGTTTCCGTCAAAGCTTTAGTTTGGTGGTTTGTGGGTCCCCATCTCAAGAGATCATAAACTTGCTGATAATCGGACCATCCAAAAAGGCACTGGAGGGGGGACTTAAACACAAAAAGTTCATATAAATTTCGCCTAGCACTGAATCAAGTGGCAACGGCATGTAATGACAACATATCCATGTTTCCACATACACACACTCCAGTTGAACTGCAAAAGAGGAGTGTTTAATGAAAAAATGTATTTTAAAAACATCTGTTATAATTTACATCTAAATCACATTTCAAGCGACTTGAATAAAGTTCAGAATAGTACACAGGTTGGTATAAAAAAAGGAAACGATAACAGTTAAAATCAAGACACCAGTTCAGCATTCATTCTTCCTCTGGAATTGACTTCAGCACCTGGCTTTGAAGCAGAAACAAGAAACACTTCTGAATAAGAAATAATTATTGTTTTGCAAGTGACATGCAAAATGGAGGAGCCGAAATGTCACCAATCCAATTAAGGTACATCCAACCAGACGTCGGAATGTTATTGTGTTAAAATGCAAATGAAAAAGTAAATCCAAAATGGGCACAGGTGGAAGAAATACCAGCATCCATCAAAGCACAAAGAAGAACAAAATCAAGATGGGAAATTTATTTTGTCACTGCATGGGGACAGCACTGGCATCCCAGGAGAATTCAAGGAATTGGCATCCAATTTGGTACATGGTTGGAGTTTCCCCCTCTTTGAAGGAGATAATGATACATTTCATTTTAACACCCACATGCTCAGGCTGTTTTTAATCACCCAGGTTCAAGGAAATAGGTTGTTGGAATATTATGTTCTCACAATCGTTTCCTTCATTCAGGAGGAAGACAATGTTGAAATGCAGAGTAACATTGGGCCATGATCCATAAAGAGCACACTTTCCAAGCTTTTTTGAAGAAAAAAACATCAGTGAATTCAGTTGAAATTCCAGAAAACTCGCACAATTTCATTGAAAGTGCAGTTTGACAATATGCAAAAAAGAAGTTTGCAATGCCAGAATTCAGAGAATTTCGAAAATACAAATTCGTAAACACCCGAAGTGCTGGTATCACCTGCCAGATTCATAAAGTTGATACCAACTGAACAGATTTTAGCAAATGTGGACTCACCAAGATGTGGATGGTCTCTGAATCACTCGAATCCCTCATTTTCAAGTATCCCTCCAATTCAAGTAGGTACCTACCTATCCATTATACAGTGCTTCCCAAAAGTCACTTGACAACCCCAGAAAAGTGCATTCCAGTTTTGAAGCAACTCTGGAAGCTTAGAGTGGAGTTTGTTCCAATTCGGGGGGATAACACCTGCAGCAGGCAGCCTGCTCAATCTGAACCTGAAATCTGTAGAAATAGCCCCACAAGAGAAGATTGAAAGCTAGAAAATAGCAGGGGTTGTCAAGTGACTTTTGGGAAAGCTTGTATTTTTGCCACATGTTATTGCAAAATGCGCAGGTAGCATCAGGTCATTTGCACAATCTGCCTTAAAGATGATGTGGCCAATTGGAACATACAACATACCCACAAAAATTTTTTCATCCATGACACACGGCATGTCAGGTGCAAGTGGATAATGCCAAAAGCAAAAAAAAAAAAAAAACCCGAAATCTTTTTCCCATATTTTCAGCATGGCATTTCAAAAGGCTCCTGGACCAAAGACAACTCGTTTTGTAAGAGCACCAATGGGAGAAAGCATCCAACGTTTCTCCAAAGCAGAATGTCGAAAGAAAATTAGACACCAGTTGGAAATGGTATGATAACTTTGGGATCTGCAAATGCTTTTTGGCCAATCCTGCATTACTTGTTACAAGATTTGGAAAAACCCTCCCCGCA